>DWMZ01002761.1:0-13651 GCA_018249855.1 Eueides tales michaeli | reverse complement strand
TATATATATATATATATATATATATATATATATATATATATATATATATATATATATATATATATATATATATATATATATATATATATATATATATATATATATATATATATATATATTAACAGGTGTTGATGTACAGTATAAAGAAATGAAACATTTAGATATGATTATATTTTATCTTAATATATCCAAGACAAAATTTTTGCAAAAGTAACTCGTTCAGTCTAAAATATTTTTATATTTATGCTATCAAAGTTGTTATTTGTGTCACAAACAATAAAATAATTAGATTTTTATAATAAATCAAACTATATATGTTCTTTAACTTTACAAAATTAGATATATCAATTAATATTTTAATTCATTAAATTTATAATATACAATAATAATTATAATTCTTTATTTCCATAACATTGTAACTATTTCTAATAATATTACACAAAGGAGAGGTAATACAAGCATTTAACAAACAAATTAGTCTAATATTAAGTACTCTATCATTTTAGATATGGTGGGGAGAATGGATATTGGTCTTTAGTTATTGACACTACACTTGTCACCAGATTTTAATATTGGATGCACAACTGCAGTTTTTAGGCAATCATGTCACATCTAATAGATTTATTACATATATGCATTATAATAGGTACAAGAACATCCTATTTATTGAAGAAATTGTTGTTTTCTAAGTCTGTATTAATAATATCCATATCAATCACTGGGCATGTTATACAATGTAAGAAGTAACACTTTAAGCACCAAGGTAGTCTGAGACATTGTCAAGGAGGGTAGTTTAAAAGAAAGTAACTTTATGCATAGTGTGATAAGTTGCAACAATAAAAAAATAATTTTTGAAAGTGAGAGGGGAGTGTGTGAATGGTAACTGTGTAGGTACAATATGTATAACATATTTAAAAATAAATATACAAAAGCATATCAAAAGCAGAATAACTATGACAGAATGAATAAAATATATTTAGCACTTGACTTCAGATCATACAGATTCAACTCTGCAGTTATTAGAAGCTGATTATTTTATTCACTTTTATTTTTTTTGTGTATATATGTTACCATTTATTACCCAGGAAAATTGATAATTATATTCTTTGCAAGTGTCCTTGCCGACTGAAACAATATTTTAGTATTAAAATATTTAACTATATTTTTAGACTTAAAACTATTTTTACTATTTTTAAAGTGTTATTCCACACTTAAGAAAGAAAACTACTAAATTTAAAAACATATAAAAATAGTAAAAATATTTAATAAACAGCATTCTCTCTTGCCAAACGATAATTCTAAGTATCTTTGGGTAGCGGAAATTTGTAAAAATCTCCCTACAGAGATGCTAGCAACATTAAAAAGTTGTAACAAGCATATAAAAAATTTCCACAGAGCTTGGTGAGGACGGATGGCTTAGTGGTCAGAGCGCTTGAATGGTTTTCAAGAGGCGCAGGTTCAAATCCTGCTTTGTCCAAATTTTTATATGTTTTTAAATTTAGTATCTGAAAACTAAATGAAATTTTAATATAATGACTATCCAATCAATCAAAATATTTTCTGTGTTAATAAACATTTATGTAAACTGGGTGTTTGAAAATTAATATATAGGTATAATAAAAAATTGATATATAGGTATAAGTAACAAATAACATCCCATATTTGTGAGTACACATAATTGTGAGTCACCGAAATTTTTTGCATTCATATTTAGTTCTTGTGTGTTAAATGTCTAAATATGCTATTATTTCATTAATGTTTAGTTGCTCATTATCCAACTTTCACTTAGTGGATTTAATGATAATATATTACCTAGGGGAAAGCTTGGTATTGCATAGTTAAAGAAATTATCAGTGCATCTCTAACACATTACACATACCATTGAGAGAAAACTGATTCTAGATAACTACTAATGGAGCTCTATAAAGTGATTTTGTAAATAACAATAGTAAAAGATCAAATTAACATTTTATACTGCCTACTAATAAATTAATTCCGCCTACACCTGAATATATTCACCTTAAAAGGTTTTCGACATGACGTAGGATTTTTAAAAACCTTATACTAAAATATTTAGCACACCGTGTGCATAAAAATAAATATTACACTCGGCATAAATAAATAGCATTTTTCAAAACACATTTGAAATAATAAAAAGTACAGACACAATATTTATTTACCTTTTAAGAATTCACAATAAATGAGCACACACAATAAATCACGATAATAAACAATAATAACAATACATTTAGAACAATATTTTTAACGGGACATTATAGGAGAAATTATTAAATTTATTCCACATTTTAACGACGGAGAGAGCAACCAATTCACAGATATTAAATCAAGTTCCGTATTAAGTCGCCTTGTCAGTAAATCATTTGTTGTCTATGCTCTCGAGAATGTATTTTCCACATGATAACCCACACTTTCGCTAAAATTCCATTGTAAAAATTCTTAATCGAATTATAATCATAAAATGTTTGGTAAATTGTAATTTATCTGAGCCTAAGTAATATAAGATCTTAAATAGTTATATTTTCATAAAATTAAATACTTACAATTTATTAGGCCGTTTTCCGAATTGTCAAAATAGCAATAACGACGTTTTAACTGCTAACCTTGGGTCCGATTTAGTGAGTGCATCGACGTCTATTAGCAGTTTTAATTATTCGGCCATCTTGTGAGCTTGCTTACGAATTCAACAAGTTAAACATAACCGAACAGGGTTTTTTTTTGATATAAACATGAGTGGAGTATGTAGTGTAGCCGATGAAAATGGTAAAATGCTACATTTCAAGCTTTTTTCCCAATTGAGGAAAGTGATCATAGTGACATTGACATGGAGCCTCTATACTAACGCTCCGACCCGTCAGTACTGTAAGCACTAGTCATTTCACATGTTACGTCACACGAATTTTACGCATCTGTGGTACGCTACGACCGCTATTTTGATAATTCGGAAAACGGTCTTTAAGATCACTTGTTGGATTTTACTTACATACGAGTTTATTTTACATACGAGTACCATATCACATATAAAAATGTGACATGGTATTCGTATGCAAAACAAAAAATCACTTTTTAAAGACGAAAATTGGGAGTAATCTGTTTGTTTTTTTGCTAAGGATATTCGTCTTTTAAATTTTTACTATAACAGGATCTATCCGTGCTCTCATGCTCTAAATGGCCCGAACTGCTCCTTCTAAATTATGAATATAGATTCGATATCTGCAGCATTGCCCCAAAACGAGATTTCATAGGACAATATGCTATGAAAATCACTAAAGTAAAATAGCCGAACATCAATGCCCACTTTTCCACTTTTCCAATAGAGTTAGCAGCAGAGCTCAGTCTATAGTCTCAAGAGAAAACAGATGGGGCTCCCCATTGAAGCTTCGACTCTACGATGAATCTCAAGAACACCGCGGTTTCAGAAAAAGTGAGAATTTCGTGAGAATAGCGACGCTTCAACTAGACTAAGATCATTTTCACTGGGTATCCATCGACCATTATGTTTGCAGTTCACAAGTCCATTTGATGCATCACACCATGTGAAACCTACTCCTGATGGTAGGACTACCAATATACCCCGATAGCAAAGAGTGGCAGGACGAGGGAACTCAAAAAAAATAAAAATTATCTGGCAATACGTTCCCCGAGGCTTGATCGGCTACACCACATACTGCGCTCATGTTTATATCAAAAAATGCTCTGTTTGGTTATGTTTATCTTATTAATACTGCTGACAGACGTTGGCAAACTCACTAAATCGGACCCCACGTCAGCAGTGGAAACGTCGTTATTAGTGTTTTGTCAATTCTGAGAAACGGCCATAGAACACCATTTGTTTTTACGTTTACGATTTACTCTGGTCTTACGTGCACAAACGTAAAACTATTGGTTGTATATTGTTGATATTGTGGCCCAGGTAGTACCTATTTTATTTTAGTGTGTAGTTTAGAATTTAGACCTTTTCAAATATCATGTACCATTCCACTGCCTTATACCGTACAATTCGTATAATTGCGGTCGCCTATTCACTATTTTTTTATTTTAATTTATAAAAGCAACGCAAAGCAACGGTTGCCTATTCACTAAAATTTATTTTTAAATTTATAAAAGCTGTTTTAGATGTAAATATTGAATTAAACGCAATTAGAAGTTAATTAATCATATCAATATATCACGGGGTCTTAGGATCGGAAGAAGTGGAGGAAGGGGCCACAAATACGTGGAATGTAAGAGGAGGGATGGAAGAAAAGGATGAAAAGGATGGATGAATTACTAGATATGATGGATGGCAGAGATCTGGATGTTATTTGTGTGACTGAGACCAAACGAAAAGGCAATGAGACGACCAATTTACCTGACAACCGGGTCGCTTTCTGGGTCGACGTACCAGAGAGTTGTTAGCGGCGTATGCGTCGGTATCCTCAGCTCCATTATGCGAACTCGAGGAGTTCTGGGAGAGATTGTCAGGGATGTTCTAGATAATGTTAGAGGGAATGTAAATTAGAACATGTGAATGAGGTAGTATATCTGGGAAGTATGTGTATGGATGTGGAAAGGCGTATTGCTACCGGTAACAAAGTCAACGGTGCCTTAGCTGCAATGTTGAGACGGTGAAACGTCAGCTTAGCTGCTCACTTGGCCGTACACAATGCAGTATTGGTACCGACGCGGTTATACGGCAGCGATTGTTATACCCAAACTTGGGTATTACAAAAGAAGAATGTAAGATAGATGAATACTGTAGAGATGCGAACTCTTCGTAGGATATGCGGAGTCAGTTTAGTAGATCACATACCCAATGAAGAGATACACAGAATGGTAGGTACTAGTGTGGATGTCACAGTGAGAATAAAGAAGAACGTGCTCAGGTGGTTTGGGTTCGTCAAACGAATGAGTGAAGAAAGAATAGGAAAAAAATCAATGAGCGCTCCGTTCTCTCTGCCTACCCCGCTAGGGATATAGCGTGAAAATAAGTAAATCTTAGGATCGGTCCCATACTTATACGTTTGACGTAAGTGCACGCGATTACTACCAGTGTGTTTGGATGGGTCTCGGCTTTATCGAAGTAACTACTGGAGAGTTTGTGACAGTACTCTTTTGCAGAGTTCTTTGATATCTCTATGGAGATCTATATTGCGCATGATACAGATTGTTAGGCATCGCCACCTGTGCATGATGCACAGGTGGTGCATAGGTGGCGATGCCTAAGAATCTGCATTGGATAATTTGCAGTTTCCTTAGGTTAGTCTGTGCGAAAACAACATTGTCGTAGGAGAAGATGGATCTGACGCATATCTTGTAGAGACGGATCTTGTTTCTCAATAAGCGTTCGAATCCTGCTTTATGGTGGATATGGTTAATGTGTTCTCTGAATGACAGCAGTTTGCTGTCGAGGATGACACCTAGATATTCGGGCCTGTTGAGCCGCTGGGACAGTTATACCAAACAAGCAAATACATCGCGCGTCGACTGAACGGTGAGCAGAAAAGTGAACACCAGAAATTTTATCGGGCTTGACCATTACCAAATGGAGCACCATTTGGTAATGGTGCATGGCCACGGTAATTTATAGAATACCAAATTGAAGTATATATTTATTAAATTATTTTTGTACACTACCACATTACAAGTATACATAGGTATTCTATAAAATATCAAATTTCATAAATTGTCGTCAGCATGTAAACATAGGCCGTTTTCCGAATTGTGCAAACAGCACTTACAACATTTCAACTGCTAACGTGGGTTCCGTTTTATGAGCGCACCAACGTCTATTAGCATTATTATTTTTTACGGATTCAACATGTTAAACATAATCGAACAGTGCATTCTTTGATATAAACATGAGTGGAGTATGTGGTGAAGCCGATGAAGATGATGAAATGCTTGTATTTCAAACATTTTCCGCAATCGAGGAAAATGACGATTGTGACATTGACGTGGAACGTCAACAACGTCAATGCTCACGATGCTAACGCTCCGACCCGCCATTACCGTAAGCACTAGTCAAGTCACATGTGACGTCATAGACACACGAATTATACCTCACGTTGGTTTGCTATGAGTGCACAATTCGGAAAAAAGCCTTAAGTCTACGTACAATACAATTTTAGGTATTAACAAAAGTTTAATATTTGAATCATTAATTAATTTACTTTAAGGCTGTATAAACCGTTTCCAACTGTACTTCAAATCACATATTTGTTTCTTTGGCTTAGCTATAATATTTATTAGAATACATTATCTACTTTATTAACTTTATGGTCATTAGAGCTGTCAGTGCGGCGGTAAAAGAAATTTATTAGGCCGACCGAGGTTTTAGGTTTTATTTTGAATTTTACTGAAAATGGATGAAGAAGGAGATAATATTCTTTTAGAAGACAATTATTATCAATTGTTAAATATCTCCAAAACGGTAAATATATAAATATATTTTCGTATTGTTGAGTATCAGAATATTTCAAAATTATTATATAACCCTGAAGGGTATTTTTAAAAACAAAATTAATATTAATAAATATTTTTTAAATAATAGATGTTATTTATTACAAAAGGATTCTATAATATTTTTAGTAAAGCTGTTTAGGGGATTGCATTTTAATTTGTAGGTTATGTTTTTATACTTGGAAGAAATCGTTTCAGGAGATATTAAGAGTTAGTAGCTAGTTACTGTTGTATGAAAATAAAAAAAAGAATAAATAGGTTTAATTTAAATCTATTAATTATTTTATTGGTAATAATAGAATATTTACTTTAGATTTCAAAGTTGCTTGGGGAGTTACTCTTATAATATAAATTCTATTTGTGAGAAACTAATAGTCTATGTAATTTATATGATAAAGGGAATTCAACTTTCCTTTTTTAACTTGGTTAAGGTCTTATTCATACAATGAATCTAAGAGTAACTATTCTAAAGAATTAAGATGAACAGTGACAAAATTTATATGAAAGTCTAAAAAATATTTTATTTAAAGTATGAAGTTACATGCCTTATTTTTTTATGTTAAACCATTTACCAGATCCAATGGTAACTATATACTGCCTCTTTTTCAATCAGTAATTTACAGCTTCTTAAATACCCTGGAGAGAGTCAGCATTACAAAGGTGTTTTATAATTTATAAAACTCTTATATAAACCCTCTCTTCTTTTCATTGTTTGAGATCCTATTGTAAAATTTACATATGTCCCATAAAAGAGTTATAAACTTGACAATGAACTTGAATAATTCAATTTCATTGAATGTTGTTCCTGAATAGTGTGTTTCATTGAATAGCTCTGCTGGACAATGTTTAAGCCTAATTCTCGTGTTAATATTATGTTGTTGCTGATTTTCATAAATGCAATAATATTTTTTCTTTATATAACACTTTTCCAAAAATGTATTGAAATGCAACTGTCAATATACTAATTTCTTATTTTATTTTTAATTTAAAAACCTTTTGGGCCCTATGTTATACTTTGTGTGAATAGCATGCATCTGTAAGACTAAGATTGATTTAGTAATGCTCCATTACTCAAAGTAAAATGCAATTGGACATAATATAAAACATGTTAAAGTAAACCAATAACTACCATAGATTCAATCCACACCAAAGATGCTCACAAGGATCACATCATCACTCAAGTGGCTCATCATACGAGAGTACATTGGCTATAACATTTTTTGTGTTTTTTGTTCTGAAAATTATTGATTGGTTTTTCACAATGAAGTAGTAGGTAATCCATTGTAGTTACGTCTTTTAATTTTACAAATCAATAAAGTATCATTAGCAAACTTAACATTTTTATTTATTCATTTATTTATTAAGCTTAGCAATGGTAGATACATTGTGTTACATTTAAACAAGTAAATCTAACTTATAAACTAAGACACTTAATAAACTACTACTTTAAAGTATTAAAGGAAAAAATATCAAATATGGAGCCCTATAGGGCTCTCATGCTGATTAGTGATCCAAGAGATTTCTTGCTATTGATATAAATCCATGAACCCTGTTAACCAAATAAAATGTCTAAAAGTGGAGTGGACTTCCTGTTATACACTAATAGTGTAGCTTCATAACCAATGTTAAGAGCAAGTTACTGTGTGAAATCATATGTCACATCACATGCCAAGAGCATTCTGTGATTCCTCCTAAGCCTCGTACTACTTCTTGTATATAGTTCTTACAAGACCATGTATACCGGCAACTTTAGTTGTTCAACCTTTGCTAAAACCATACTGCATATAATGCATATAATCAATGATGATGAATCAAAGTGCAGTAATATTAGGTAGTATGTAGATCAGATTTATAAACCAATTTAGATGAAATTTACCAACATTTTATTAGGTCAGAAAAAATACTATACTCTATATATTTGTGAAATATATTTGGAAGGTTAGGAGCAACATCATCTATTATAATACTAATCAACTTGACAGAAATGCCCTAAAGATCTAATGTTTTTTGATAATATGACCTTAAATCTATGTTTTTATGAGTAAAATTATTTAAATTTTAAATCTACGTGATATTTGTGAATGTTCTTATTAACTAATGGTTTGGTGGCTGTTCTGGGAAGGTATGACGGAATATCAGTGAAGAGTTTTTCAAATACATAAATAACTTCTTGATTAGAGCGAGCAAAGCCATTGTAAATTTTTAAATTAAATTCATAGTTGCGGTAATATATTTATAATTTTTTAATGGACTTCAAGAGGCGCGGGTTTAATTCCCGCTACATGTATTTTTTTAGGTTTTCTTAATTAGTATTTAACAAATACCTCTTAACACTCCAAATATTATTTATTTTGAGGCCAGGGTGGTATAGCTGTTTAGCATCTGACTAAAAATTATAGATGTAGGCTCGATTAAGAATCAGGATGATAAATTATTTTTATTTCTTCACTCTGGGAGAAAAAAAAGCTGACATTGTTTTCTTCTACGAAAATTGAGTAAGGAATAGAATATCCTAACTTTAGGTTTCTGCCCCCTGCTATATGCGTGGTACACTTAATTCTTTATAATATTATAAAATATCGTAGGCAACCGAAGATGAAATCAATAGTGCCTATCGTCGTTTCTCCCGCATGTTCCATCCGGACAAACATAGCACAGATCCAATCAAGCAGAAATGGGCTGAACAAATATTTAACAAAGTGAAGGAAGCATATGAGGTCCTATCTGACTCACATAAAAGGGCAATCTATGATACTCTAGGTATAATATGTTTTTATTTAAATACATATCTATTATTGAAACATGTTCTATTTATCACAATTTTTTGACCTGTTTATTTTTTTATAGGTAAAAGAGGTCTTGAGGTCGAGGGATGGGAGGTTATCTTTCGTACTCGAACACCTCGAGAAATAAGAGAAGAATATGAAAGGTACGTGAAATTGTAGCTATCAATAAAAAATTAAGAAGCTAATTATTTTTCACAGTTTGGTATTTAACTAATAAAAAGATACAAATGATTGTTGTTGTTTACTATTTACTTAATATTATCAAGCTAAAGAGTTAGTTTGGTTGAAAACGCGGATATAAATTGTAACATAATATATTGATTACTGATTTAAATATTTATAATAATAATTTAATATAATAATAATACAGACAATAATTATTTAATCTAATAATATTCTATATATTGCACAATAGTTTTATAATATTTATGTCATTACTTAATGTCGATTATTGAACGTGCTTGAATATTATTTGTTAAAGTGGGTAATTCTATTTTCAAAATAGTATAAAATAGCGTGTATCGATTGTACGGGGTTCACAAATATTGTAAACCTGGAAATATAAACATAGCTCTCCACGTTGATTTACTTTCCGCCACACTAAAGGACTCGCCACTCACCTTCGTCACAACCGAGAAACACTTTTTATGTTGATTAATTAGTTTAAACTAGAAAAAAAAAATTAGAGAAAGATGAAAGATGTGACGCAGGAGTATAAATATGTGACAATAAACGCGACAGGTTGTGGGTATGTGTGATCCCCACTTTAGGAAGTTTAATATTCAATATTTTCAAATTAAATGTTTTTTACTTTCATTCTTTAAAGATAACGTAACAAAAATCTTTTTATTTTTCGTGTTTAGGTTGAAAAAAGAAAGAGAAGAAAGGAGGTTACAACAAAGTGCAAATCCTAGGGGCACCATAACACTTTCTATCAATGCGACTGACCTTTTCATGAAATATTATGATGAGTATGATATATTGTAGGTTTCATTCATCCTTTTTTTTGTATTTTGTTTAATTCATTTAAATATTATTAATCCAGACTGCATTCCCATTCATTTTTTCGTTTATATATTAGTTTTTTTTTAATTTTTAGCTAATATCAGTAGTTTGATAACATATTATATTGCTTTTAGATACATGTTTTACATTTTAAATACTCTAATTATTATTTTTAAGTCAACATTTGAATAAAGTTCATATTTCAGAAAATTATTGGTTGAAATTACTATATAATTAATAATGTAAATTGTAAATTTTTAAATTTTTCTACCTACTATATAATTAATACTACTTGTAAATTTTTAAATTTTTCTACTGTTTAATACACAATGCCCCATAAATATATATATAGGGTTGGGTTTAGGATGTCTTATGATCACTTACTGTTCAACTTCAAAAGATAAAATACATTCTTCACTATCTGATACACTTGTTAAAATTTTTATTACGTTCCTACATTAAAGAGAACACTAACGATTTTATTAACTGTTCACAGGGAAGACTCTGCCATAATACCTAGCATAGAAGTTTCTGGAATGACTATACAACAATCTATTGATGCTCCCGTCACTTTGAGGAACACTGTTACACTGTCGGGCAATATCTCTACGCAAAATGGAACTGGTAATGTTTTGTAAATCTATGTCTATTTTTAATTAAGTTATAAACAGTTGTGGGTTGTGGGTGATTTCCACTCTGGGAGAGAAATGAAATATTGTATATTTTCATATCTTCGCTCTGGTAAGGAGACCAAGTGCAGCGTTAAATTCTGCGACTCTACATGCATTAGTCATGGAAGCAGAGTGCTTAGACCCCGCTAGTGGGCTGCAGGATCCTTATGCCTGGCTGCTATGTGCGGAATACAAAGTGAAATTAAAAAATACACACAACTGGTATTTTTTTATTGGTGTAAGTAGTACAAATAATAAAGGACAATTTTCTGTTCTTTGTTTTTTACGGTTTTAAATATTCTATCGATTTTTTCACTTTATGTACCCACAGTAATTCAGTATCTTTTTATACTTATATTTTTTGATAAATTTAGTCTCTCACACTAAAAATAAGCTTCTGACTGTAAATGTGACTGTTCATTTTCAACGCGAGAAAAGAATTCTCTTCATATCCTAATTCTCTTTACAAGTCAAAGAGCGGCGTTGAGCTCCACACCATTCAACACACAATATCTTTATAATTGATTGGAACGTGGGGCGCACAGTGTCTTAATACCAGATTCCCTTTGTCCAACATGATACGTGCGTGACATTAAATAAAACAACTGAATCATATTCCAGGTACCGGCTCACTAACCATGTCAAACCGCCATCTTAGTTCCGAGCGTGGTTGGACAGAAGTTGAATGCGGCATTGGTAATGGTCCCGCATTGGGATTCAAGATCTTTAGGACCGTCTCCCGTTTGATGTTCGTCAACTGTTGGACCGGGTTGCAGTTTACGCCGAGAGGGATCGTACCGAGCTTTGCGTCGAGTGAGCATGTATTTGTATATGTTAAATGGAAGTTCATTGGCGTAGATTCGATAATTAGACTTATTATAAGAGATTATTGTATTCGGAAAATAAACTTTTTGACAAATTTCAAATGTTAGTGTGGTGATTCGGATAAGTTTAGTTTGGTTAATCAATGCTCGGATAATCGAGACCGTTCTATAATTAACTATAAGATTTTATGTGTGAGAATGAAATATTTTTACTGCATGTACTTAATTCATGAGAATGAACATTGTTGGTTCAATTATATATATTACCACTCATATAAATCGTGGATTAGGGTCGAAGTTAGTAAATACTTAGTACTTAGTATAAAACATTAACTAAATAATATATATTTAAAAAAAGTTCCATTGTGCATAAGATGTTAGGTAGAAGACAAGTCAGTATATTAATATTAATCATTAAAAATAGGAATTAAAAAATGTTGAAGCGCAACGAGATCTTGTATGGAGACGACACATATACACGACAGTTGTGGGTTTGATTTCCATTCTAGTTAATTAATTACTTTCATCTCCTCGCTCTGGTAACCAAAGAACAACAATATTTTTTAAAAATTAGGTAGTGACTAGGGATAGAAGTGTTGACACTAGCTTTCCTCTGCCTACTCTACTATGTAGGATAAAACATAAGATAAATTAAATAAAATTTAATACATTTTTATTACAGCAATGGCATTACAATTGGACGCTCATTCGGTAGGCTATCTGACTTACCGAGCCGGGGCCCAAGGCGGATCATCAATGACCTCTACATACGTCAGGGATTCGGAAAAATATCATCTAAACACAGCTGTACAAATTGGAAATCCTCATTCGTTTATATCTATCAACATTATGAGGAAGCTGCCGGATCACGAGCTTAAATTGAGATTGGCTTTCAAGTAAGTATTTCAGGTTACTACTATTGGCTCTCAAGTGTTTAATGTTAAATAAGTTTATTTTTTTCTATTGTTGTTTGTGGTTTGTTGTGCGAAATGTTTTATTTTTTTATTTTATACTCAAAGCGATTATTTTTGATTTTTTCCTACTTAATATGATAAAGTAACATAATGTATATATGTAAGTTAATATTGAAAATTATAAATATTTGTTAAGTTTTGTCTTTGCTATGTATGTAAATATAATATGTTTAAGTCCATAGTTTTGATATTGATATAATTGAAAATGTTAGATTCTGTCGAGGCCGTCGTGGCGTTGCTATAAGCGTCTCTATATAAGACCACTGTAGGTCTGCTTCCCATTTATGGAAATGAATTATTTTGATTTCAATTCTCTGGTAAGAAGAATAACGCGGCGTTGAAATTCACTCAATATCTCAAAATATTTACTAGAAAAGAGGATCTGTGCGGTCTAAATTATATTATGTGGGGTACAGCTACATCTAAAAAATCGTAGCTATTACTTAATATATTTTTTACAATAACAGTATTTGTGGCATTGCGATATCATTGATGAGGTAACCAAATAGTGAACTCCCAAATTTACATAACTTTCACTTGAGATTCAGAGAAAATTAGGTCAAAATGGAGTGTTTTGTCACTAGTTTCCCCCTTTCTAGTTGGCTATGTAGGATAAAAGTTATGTAAAATTCAAAAGAACTTGTTTTAGTCTTATTTAGATGATCTTATCTTGTATTTATAAATGCTATCTGTGAAACGCGTCTTTCGCATGAGCGATATCTTAAGATATATATGGATGTACTTTTATTATTACTAAAATTCATATGTTGCGACAAAATTTTAGATTAAAGATAATATAAGATAATTAAAGATATTAATGAAAAATATGCAATGTCTCAAAAACAAATACATGAGCACATACTGGCAACCAGTAACTTAGTTGATTTGTGTAACTATAACTTGGAAAGATTTGAGTCGTTGACTAACAAACA
>DWMZ01002760.1:0-13651 GCA_018249855.1 Eueides tales michaeli | reverse complement strand
ACACAACACGCAATGTTGCGTTTTAAAGCAAAATCTAAGCTAGAAGTGTCTTAATACCAGTGTCTATTTTGTTAAGAAAATAGATGCTGAACTACTGTAATTGCACAAAATATCAATTATTGTGAGGAAGAAACTAGTGACAATACTTTCTCTGTATTATTTTAGAGACTGTACGTATTTTTTTCTCCTTATTATTCAATTATTTTTCTGTTTGAAAAGGAAAATTACGTAATATACTGTTATTTATTATTTATTTATATTTACTTTCACGCTGTATCCCGCACATAGCAAGATAGGTAAAGGGAAAGTAGGAACCTAGTGTTCAGTTGCTTATTTTCCACTGAAACTGAGGCATTGCGCGCTGTTGGCGGAACTAAACGCCGACGCCGCCGTTCCCCATCAAATATTCGATGTTTTCATGTCTCCGCTTTGTTAACAAGGCCAAGAGCGGTGTTGATTTCCGCCGTTCAACACAATGTCACATATTCGGCGGAAAGTGGGTGCAGGAACGGAGTGTCTTAACAATAGGTTCCCAAGTTAACTCTGCCTACCCTGCCATGTGCATAGCAGCTCTTTTTCATTACTTAAAAATAAATTCTTTTATATAATTATTTCAAAGCTACACAATTCATATAACATTACACATTAAATAACATATATCGGCCGTGTTTGCGCACTGCCGGGCGGCTATCGGTAACTACTTGTGCAAATATTGAACGTTGATTCTCGTGTCGTGTTCAATAACAGTAAATAGTTTTTGTGTAGATTTCTATTAAAAAAAATGTATGTTTAAGTAGTATTTTGGTTTTTTTTTGGGAGTGCAGATCGTGGCGCAATTGCACAGCGTGAGTAAACTCGATGGGTTTGGTTCACATTAGAGAGGGTGGGGACTACTTGTTTCCTCGCTTTCGTAATAGAATTAAGTGCGGCGTTAAGTTCCGTTGATCAATTTTAAGTAAAATTCCTTGATAATTTCCTTCTAGACAACCCTCTCTAAGGCGAAGTGGACACTCTGCGGTGTACGTAACAGTTCTATAAGTTTTGTTTTTTCTGAAATATTAAAAATATGTCTTTATTTAGTTTTATAGAAAAATTATATAATATTGCTAAAAAAATTATAAACTTATGATCATTGCTTATATGTTGATTTGGTCAAAGACTTCGTCAAGAATTACGACGACGTTAATTTCCGGTTTAGTAATTTGCTCATACAAGTACCGTAATAAATATTATGTTTACAAGGTAATTATAATTACGTGGGAATAAGAACAGATATTCAGTTATTGCAAATGCGATGAATTTGAATTCGATTGTCAAAGAAAGCGCGGCGTTGGGTTCCGCCACTCAACACTATTTACGATGCGTCATTTTTTTCTGTAGATGCACAACGAAGCGGCTTAAAAACAGGTTCCCTTAGTTTAGTTCCCTTTTAAATATAATTTTGCTGTCGAAGAATGAATTGATAGGGCCAAGGAGAAACTGATTACATACGAGGCACGTACACCGAACAACTGTATCAATAGTTGTGTAATTTTTACCAACAATGGGCTGTTAATATTCAGATACAGAGATGCCACTTGTATATATACAAAATGGAATTTTCGACATTGAATAGAGATTGTTCTTTAAATTTTTGTGTTTTTTTTTTTCTTATTTGATTTTGATATGTTTGTGAGAATTGCGTTGTTAGATTTTTTTAAGTTATGGTATGTCACTAACTCTGATAGTATAACACGTTCTTTTTTTAAGGTATACGTATATATTTTCTACATGCGACGTATTATATTCTGTTTCATGTTTAAACTCAATTTTTTTTATTAAATAGTTTGATTTTTATAATTCTTTTGTGAATAGAGAGCGTTTACGTCAGAGCTGTCATATAGAATAAATCTGTCCATCATCTTTAGTGCAAGTTATTTATAACATTTAAGGTTCATAAAGAACTTTGTTATTAAGAATAACATTTGAATTAATTTTAATTATTTTATTCTGCTATTTGCGACCCGCCCGCGGATTCGCCCGCTTAAATTACATTACTTTATCTACTTTCTTTTTCTAATAAAATGATCACTTTTAAGACAATATCTACGTATTAAAAACCAAAGTATCTCAATTATTTTGTTGTTCTAATAAAATGATCACTTTTAAGACAATATCTACATATTGAAATCCAAAATCGGCTTAATGATTAAAAAATTTGTAACGTCCGCTATAAGATTTTCAGTTCTTTATTTTAATTTGTTTTTGTCGACGTTTTGTGGGATATTCATATCAAATCAAATCAATCAAATCAAAATATTCTCCATTCAGTTAGGTCATTACAAGCACTTTTGAATCGTCAAGTTTCATAGAAATGTGTGTAGTGTCAATCCTACAGGAAGCCACAAGCAAACCACCGTTGAGGAAGGCGGGTCTGCTGAGAAGAGCCAGCATGAAACTCAACAATTGCTCTTTTCACAATATAAATTAAAGAAAATATATAACATAATTAGCTTCCTGAGTGTGTGCCAACAGCATTTAATCCCACGCATTCTTATCATGGTAATATTCTTGAAATGAATAATATGCTTTGCCCAACAATATATTTTTAACTTTCACTTAAAATTTTTGAAGTGGCAAGTCTAAAATTACTTGTGGAATTTTATTATACATACGTGAACCATGTCCCATAAAAGACTTACCAACCTTTTGAAGTTCATACCTTATATTATTAAATAATACCGCTTTTTGTTTTCTTTACCGTCAGAGTAACGGTGTGCTGGTGACGGGAATCAGACCTTGGTAATAGAAATACAATGTAATAGATTTTTCCGTCTGACATTTCAAATCGCAACTATCACGTTCAGGCAGACACGTGCCAGTGAATAACGTTGATTTCAATAATATTTTGCTTTTATATTGAAATTAAATTTAAAGTTGTCGTTATATAAGGAATATTTTAATACATTGAAAATGGAGTTTTAGTATAACATTTGGCCGTGGCGTCCACTCCGCTTCGTTCTCTCTGCTTATCGTGCTAGGGATACGGAGTGGAGCTAAGTATACATACTTAGGTTCACTTCAGTAAGTACAACATGTAGCTTAGTGGTTGAATGTTTAGTAGTTTAGTATTCGAGAAATGAGAAGGTTCAATTCTGTCAATTACAATCTATTTTTGAATTGGATAGATTAATCACGTGTATTTATAATATATATGTACCTGCATGCATATGTGACGGGTGATGAATAAATAACTATCTTGTTTTGTCTTCTTAGCTTCACGCTGTATCCAGCATATGGTAGAATAGGCAGAGAGAAGTTGGGAACCTATTTAAGACACTCCGTTACTTTTCCCACTTTCCACTGAATTTGTGACATTGCATATTGAGTGGTTTAACTCAACGCCGTACTTTTCCTTTTTATCAGAGCGAAGAATTGAAATTATAAATTTTTCACTTGAAAATATTCAATTTCCTCGAGTGGGGGTCGAACCCACAATCTGTCGTTTGCAGTCATACGCTTGTGCCCCTGTGCCACTATAGACATCAAAATAACTATAGAATAATTAACATTTAAAAAAACTGAATTTGTCCTCTCTCTTGTCAAATGTATCATTATGAAGCTTGGCTTATTTGTGGTGATAATATATTTATTAATAAAGTAAATCACTCTAAACTATATTCTCTCTTTTTTCTTTCTCTTATCTAGATTCATATAATATATAACTCCGAGATCATTCTATAGTATTTTGGTGTTTAACTATATAATTATATAATTTTATTTTAATAAAAAAAGATTGTTAAAAACACTTTTCGATATAACAAATTTATTATGCCACAATAGGTTTTTACCACAAAGATATTGTTGCTTCTGTCGGGACGTGGTCTGTTCTCAAAGCCTTTGAAATTCATACGTTTGCTTTAGTTTTGTACTTCTACCAATCTTTTGTATATATTTATGTTTTTAGTGTAAAATAGTAAGATATGAAACATATAATAAATGTTGAATTTTTGTATTTTTGTTGAACATTTTCTTTTTATATTAAGCTTGAAAAAAATATTAGATATTATTAAACTATTAAGAGACCATTTTTTAGTGTCACGTTGTATGCTGCACATTGCAAGGTGGGCAGAGGGAACTTGGGAACAATGTTAAAACACTCTGTTTCCATTAAGACACTTTCATTTTTTCATTTTTCGCCGAATTTGAGGCGTTTGCGAGTTGAGTGGCGTATTTCAACGTCGCGTTTACAAGACCATCTATTTATATTAGAATATTTTGACTTTATTAAATGCAATGTATTTAATTAAATGTATATATGATATAGTGTTACAATATATTTTTTCAATATGTTCAATATAAAGTTCATGAAAATTAAAGTGAAAGGAATCGCTTCCTTTCTAAAATCTAAGGAATTATTGCAATTTTTTTTAACTTCTTGCTTTATCTCTTATATATCAGAGTAGGTAGACTTACTGTTAGAATAGTGTTTTTTCAATATTATGATATTGATCGAACCTAAATCGAACCTATTACAGCCGATTTTAAAGTCAAACAGCTGTCCGCAACTTGAAAAAAATGAAACTATACGTTTATTATATAATATATCAAAAGCAAGTTAAGTATAAAGGGAAAGCTTTCATACATGCTATTCTACACTTTCAACTATTGATAACAGAATTTAAGTCACTTCTCGTATGCAGGTACTTAGTAGTTTTAGTTGCTACAGTGTTATTATAAACTTTGTTAACGCTAACTATACTTATTATAAGCCGAAAGCTCCCCTGAGAGCTTTTGAGTTACCTAACTCTGGGCCCTGAGTAATGTTTAGATATATGTTGGGAGCATTAATGTAACAAAGTCACGGATGTAAAATGTTATGTTTTTTATCTGACTTATTCCTAGCGGGAAAGTGAGAGTCAGAGCAGAAGCAGAGAGATCGTAACTTCGATCGATGCTGTCTCTACGTACTTTTTCTTTAAGTGGCAAACCCCGTACTTTGTTATAATATTAACCTTTTATACATGTCTCTTTGTACAAGCCCAAGGACCTCATATTTTGTACGTGATATTTGTCCAGTATTATAGATTTTATGTTTTATGAAGTCCCGCTGTCTCTCTTACAAATTAGTTTTGCCAATATTCTTTTATTAAATATATTCACGATTTCTTACCGTAGCTTTTGGCGCTCCGTTCTCTCTGCCCACCCCGCTAGGGACATAGCATGAAGATAATCAAGTAAGTAAATATATTTATGTTCAACGTACGTAGGGAACGGAGTGTCTTAACACTTGATTTCTCCGGCCTACCCTGCCATATGCGGGATAAAGCATGAAGAAGACTTTACAGAACTGTATAAGAAGATTATTTTAAATAAATGCTTTAAATATACAAACTTGGAAACTTTGAATGTAGCAAACTTGAACCTGCGCCTTTTGAAAACGTTCAAGCGCTCTGACCAACTAAGCCATATTTAATTTTCTTTCCTAAGTAAAAATATTCAATTACTTTAAATATAATTATACACCAATACTAATTTCTAATAGTTTAAGCGTCAATATTATTAGTAACTACATTGACCTAAATAGTGAGACCTAAAAATATCGCGGCATCGATATGGCCGCCGAGAATGGTAAAAGAGAAAAAAATAACTAGGAGAAATAATCAATTGAAATTATTTTAGCATAAAAGAAAGTACAAGATAAAAAGAAAATAGTCCAAATAGTGTAGTTTAACTTCAAAATTTTAAGATGTTGCAAGGAGAATGGCGGTACTAAACACCGCGTATTGTCTTGTGGTAACAAGATTTAGAAAGGGAGGAAAATGTTTTATTCCCCTGAATGGACATCGAACTCTCAAGTGTCATGTTCAAAGTCAGGAGTCTGTGATCCTGCGTCATACCTAGAAAATAAAAAACGGAAATTTAAAAATTCAGTAAACAACTTTAAAAATTCAGTAAATAACAACGTATAATTTTAATTATAATATGTTCTTTATGTTTTGTGTTAAGTATTTTTTTAACACTTAAAACACAATTAATTTTCTTTCCATTGCATTGGAATATTAAAATTCAATTGTATTCTTGTCATTTTAGTGTTTTTATGGATTTTTTAGGTGAAACTTTCGGATGTTGATGATCTTTTTTTCGTTTTTGTTTACTTTTATAAATATTTTTAGAATAAATATTGTTAACCGGATTAATGGTATATATCGGATTTTAAATATTGTCTGCCATGACCAAGAACTACTGCAAAATGTTCGAAACGCCGGGTTACCAAAAATGATTTAAATTCAATATATACGATTAATCTGGTTAAATTTATTAAAAAGGTGTAACAATCGCGAAAATCAAAGATCTTATGTTACACACACACGTGTGTGTGTAACATAAGATACACACACACACACACACATATATATATATGTATATATATATATTCATATTTTGCGTGGACTTCAAGACATACCTCCTCCTCTACACTCTCTACTCTCCTAATATACATGAACGTTTCATCTGTGTTTTGTCTATCAGTCATTTTCTAACGAGACCATAGCATGGAGAGCAAACTGGTAGTTAAGTTCCACTGCTCAACACAGATTTTTCCGAAAATTTTATCGGTGCTTGTCGAAATGTCTTAACACTAGATAGATACCCTTTGCCTTGTAGGATACAGAAATTCTTGTAGCTTTTATGTAAATTTAGAAATAAAATAACCCGTACTTGGCTCTAATTAAAATAAACAAAAAAAAATAATATAAATAACTACCTCTCTCCAGAGTGTTCTAGAAAAACTAGCCGAAATCAATTCATATCGTCACCGCGTCTCCCTATAGCGCGGTTGTCTATTTTTGTATCTGTTCACGCCTGTTTAATGGTGTCTCATGTTTATTGGCCGTCTGCCACGCAAGGTCCGCAGGAAGTGACCTGGATATCCCATTGATATTGGGTTATAATATTTTAAAGTGGTGTAGAGTGAAAGAAATATGTCTGAGAAGTGTCAGTTTGATTCCGGCTTCGTGTTAATTCTCTTTCTGAGTTTTATTACATTTTAAACTGTTTTTTTAGAAAACGTATAAAATTGAATGTAGCTTTCTCTAAATATTGTATGGCTAAGTGCGGAATCCAACCTATGTTAAGTTTTTATATTTGTTATAGAAAACTATTTTACTTTCTAAGTATGGAATGGCAATTCAATAATATTAAGTAGGTACCAATAATTCGGTAACCTTCCCTCAAGATATGTCGTGTTCGTTAATTTAGTCAGTTCATAAATAAAAACTTGTATCAATATATAGTATTTTGTTTGACAAAGTTGCTACTGCAGTAAATAAAGAATTGTACATTAAGCAGGCGAATCCACGAACGGGCTGCTGCTATAAAACAATTTATAAATAAAGATGGTAAAAATGGCGTGGACTTATTCAACTCGACAAGCAATGACTTGAATTTGAGAATGAAGTAGATACTGATATTGATGTTTCTGACTACTCTGATACTAATGTTTCTGACTACTCCGCTATGCAGAATAAGCCAAATGATCTGTATACGTAACAGTTATACACTTAAAGGAACGTCAAAATTTTTTTATTGATTAAAAATTTAAAACTTCTTGCTTAGTTTAACGCTGTATCCTACATGTAGCAGCCTAGTTCCAGTTCCTTCTGGAACTTATTGCTAAGCAATTCCGTTTCTCACTTGCCTCATATTCTCTAAACATTGCGTTTTGGCTTGTCAATTGGCGGAGCTCAACGCTGCGCCTAGGTTTGTTACCAGCGCGAGGTGATGCATATTTTGACTATCTTATTCTTTAGTGTTGCATTATACAAGTATTTGAAGTCATAAGCGTCGCGTTTACAGTCAGAAATTTAGAATAAATAAAAAAAATATTATTACACAGTTCATTAAAACTGAGTCCACTCACATTTTTAATAATAAGAATTATTTGAACAGATGTTATATTTCGTTTGAGGCTGGTTTCAATATTTTATATAACCATGAAGATTTTTATTTAACTATCTTTGTGTATTTATCTGGGGTTAGTTTCTGAGATTAGCATACATAAATAGACGGACAAAAATTTAAAAAAAAACATTGTTTTGAAATCTATTACGTTGATGAATGTACTCAATAATAACTTTTGTCAATTTTGTCTCAATAATAAATATAATAACTTTTTGTGTTATTAGCTGATTTATAGATTTTTATTGCCTGTAATTTACCAGCAGTTCACTAAAGTTACTGCCTCATGCCTGAGAAGAACTGGCGAAAGAAACTCAACGGGACATGTCTTACGGACTTACGGACTTCTTTTATGGGACAGGGTGTATGTACACTTTTACAATAGAACACGTCCGAAAATTTTCTATTTCACATTTTAAAAAAGTTGTGAAAAGACGTTTGTGTGTTAAAGATTATTACCAAATTAACGATTTATTAATGATAACACGCTAAATTTAAAAATGTATAAAAATTTGAACGAAGCAGGATTTGAACGCGCCTCTTGGAATCCGTCCAAGCGCTCCAACTAAGCCATCCGTTCTTACCAAATTCCGTAAAATATTTAAAAATTTTTATACTTCAACGGAGTGTTGTTATACTTCATTAAATTTCCACTACCCAAACACAATTCGTCAGAATTATCAAATTGATATACGTTTTTAAACTTAGTATTTTCCTTTCCTAAGTGTGGAATAACACTTTTAAAATAGGAAAAATACTATAACACGCCTGTATGGGAATAAAATGCTCGCTCCAGGCTGGTTCAAATGTATCATTGTCAAATAATTATATGATGTAAAATTGTGATTAAAAAGAAAGACATATCCCGTTGAGTTTTCTTTCGCCAATTCTTCTCAGGTCTGAGGCAGTAATTTTAGTTAACTGGTGGTAAATTGTTTGACGATCAAAAAACGAAGCTTCTAACTTCTTATTTACAATAAAAATATTTGAATTTGAATAAAAAAAGCCTGCCGTGACGCAGTGGCACAAGCGTGTGACCGCAACCGACAGATTGTGGGTTTGATCCCCACTCGAGGAAATGAATTATTTAATATTATCAATTTAGCTATTTAATGTTTCATTTCTTCGCTCTGGTAATAAGGCGAAACGGCGACGTTGAGTTCTGCCATTCAACACGCAATGCGTCAAATTCGGCGGAAAGTGGGGAAGTGGAACGGAGTGTCTTAACACTAGGTTCTCAAGTTCACTCTGCCTACCCTGCCATGTGCGGGATACAGTGTGAAGCTGAGTATAGATTTTTATGATTTTGTGTTATTTCTATGTTTGATGTGCAATAAACAAAATTATATTGATTCCCATTCTCTAAACTACTAACCCACAACTGTCCTTGGCAACCAGACAATTTCGAAACTATTATAGGCCATCAGTTTACTACAAAAGGTTTTTTCAACATATACTGTCTTGCTTTTATCGTTGTAAAGTTTGTTTTTTGCGTCTGAACCATCAATTTGTTCTTTGTTATCTATACGAGTATTTATTATTTCGACCTTTTTGATCTCTAGGCCGCAGACTGTTCAATTGAAAGCAAATGCACAGTGGACTGAATGAGCCAAGGTATTGTATGCGTTAGCAATGACCTTCTCAGTAACTTAGAACTGTATAGTTGAGTGTTTTCCTTTGAAATTAGTAAAAGTGATTTTAACGCAAATTTGGACACGATTTATGAGCATTTAGAAGTATGTTATTTTGTTTGTTTTCGTAACATTATATTTCTAAAATGTTTTTTTTTTTAAATTCACGCTGTATCCCGCACATAGCGGGTTTAGGCAGATAATTTAGAGTTATGACACTGAATTCTCGTTAAGACATTTCTGTTCCTTACTTTATGTAGAATTCTGGAGGCACTGTGTGTTAAGTGGCAGAACTGAAGGCCTCGTTGCCAGAGCGATAAAATGAAAATATTAAATATCATTATCTTAATTAAGTAGGGTTTGAATCCACATACTGTAGCGTTTACAGACGCCCTAATGGAAAAGGAACGCTTAATACTGAAAAAAATATACCGAAGATTATTTCACTTAATCGGCCATATTTATTAAGTAGGATGGTATTCTCGTGAGATAATAATCGAAAACGGGAGAAACGTTTCTATACGTTTTACGTAACTTATATAACAATGCACTTATTAATATTCTATAAAGTAAAACGAATGTTACCACAAACTACATATATGGATACGTAATGGCCTACCAGCGGAAGGTTTCGTCAATCAGAAAACGAAGCAGGATACGCATTTCATATATAATTACGTGAATTGTTAAATTACTCAATATTACCTTGTTTTAACATGCTTCAATTTGTTATGTATATATATATTTTTTAATTTAAATATTGTTGGCAATTTCTAATATTACGGTGATGGTGCAGCAGGACGGTTGTAGGTTCGATTTCCACTCGAAGCAAAGAAAAGAATATATATCAATCCCCCATTGATATATATTCTTTTCTTTGCTTTAGTAACAAAGCGCGATATTGTATCTGGCAACTTAAACGCAATATCTCGAAAATTACGTTAAAATTGAGGAACTAAATCGTATTAATAGATATGCGGAAGAAAACGTAAAGCTTTCCTTTTTTCTAATACTATCTAAAGTACTGGTATAATATGAGACTAAGGTTAATATTTTGAGTAGTATTCGAAAACGCTTCATTGTAATTCCACCAGAGTTCAGTCCTGTGGGTGAAATGTGTAAGTACTTCGACAGAATAACTATATAGACTCCATAAAGATAGAGATAGGACATGAGAGCTAATTGTCTAATCATTGAGGACGTAAAAGACCGTGCTAAGTGGAATAGGTTAAGTAGGAAGGCGGACCCTGCCTCTTGGACGGATTCCAAGAAGCGCAGGTTCAAATCCTGCTTCGTTCAAATTTTTATGCGTTTTTAAATTTAGTATTTTTCTTTCCTAAGTGTGGAATAACACTTTAAAAATAGTAAAAATAGATATAGACTGTATTATTATAACATATTAAAATCTACTATTTTATTATTGTTTCTTGGCAAAACGTTCGATTGATAATAATTCAAGGAATCTCTGTTGATATTTCGATTTTGTGGAAGAGATGAACGGCGGCGGTATGAAACAATGCTGATAGTGGTATGTATCGATCATTTTCAGTACAGATGCTACTGAGCACGCTGCTTATGTCTAGATATATCAAATTTCTTATTAAATTATTGTAATTCTTAATGGTGTTTAATATTTGCTTTATTGTTCTTTTAATATACTTGGAGGAATGTTAATATTTGAATGTAGAGTTATTAAAGCAGGGAACGGAACGGAGTGTCTTCACACTGGGTTCCCAAGTTCCTTTTGTCTACCTTGCCATGTGCCATGTACAGCGTGAAGCTAAGTCTGTGAATAACTTATAACATTAAATACGGAGTAAAAATAATATCTTTTTAATTTCACGCTCATTCCGCACACGACAGTTACTCTGAAGCATATATGTTTGGAATCTAATATTAGGACAGTCCGTTCCGTTTCTCACTTACTGTCGAATTTGAGGCACTACTTGCTTAGTGGCTGAGCTAAACACCGCACATTAGCTTGTTACTAGAGCGAAGATATAAACATATTAAATATTTCATTTTCTCTTGAGGATAGAATATATAGAAGCCTCCTCCAATCGTCTATACAGGTGCATGATTGTACCACTTCACCAAGCCTCAAAAAAATCATGTAATTAAATACAACTATGTAATTAACATATTACGAGTGGAAGAGTCACGTTGTCAGCAATGACAACACGCATGGGCAGACTCGACCGGATTGTTACCACCCCCGGCATTTAAAACTGGCGTTAAGTAGTAACCTTGGCTACTGCGTTTCGCATTGGGTAATGCCGGGCCCCGGTGCCCATCCACCTTACAGACCGGCAACGCTCTTGTAGCTCCTTTAGTGCTACACGGGGCCGTGGGTGGCGGTGATTACTTACCACCAGGTGACCCGTACGCTCATTTGCCGTATCTTATCCATAAAAAAAAAAATAACATAAGTATATTTTATTTGTTTAGGAATCTTATGGAAGATTGATTGAAAGTAATTTAAACACAATTTTAAAATTCTATTTAAAAACTCTTAGTTTATATACGAGTATTATTTAAAATACAGATTTACTGAAGATTCTATTGGGGATTACAAAAATACATCTATCTAATAACAATGTGTACTGACATTTCTGTTGCCAATCGATAAATAATTGACCCGTCGTGAAGCTACTTTGTTCATGTTTATATAAATGAGCTTCATCTATTATTATATTCTTTTTAAATGAAATATTTAATATTTTCATTTATTCGCTCTGGTATGAAGTTAAAGCGCGGTGTTGAGTTCCGCCACTCGGCACGTAATGCCTCTAATTCAGCGGAAAATGGAACTAAGTGTCTTAAGATTAGGTTCCCAAGTTCCCTCTGCCTACCCTACCATGAGCAGGATACAGCAGGGTGCAGCTAAAAAAAATCTTTTATGAAAGTAAAAATAGGTATAGGTTAATTTAATAGTATGTATAACTATGTTTCTGAGCGGGAATCGAACCCGTTTTACATTCGGATTCTTTTCCTTTGTGCTATGATGGAAAAGTATATTTTCTGTATTTTTTTTTAAATAATTAGCTACCTTTAAACATTTTCTATTTTTATAGCGTTAAATGTCTTTGTGACTCTTTTAGAGTGTAGTTTTATCTGAAGCATTATTTTATGTAACGATTTTTTGTCTCTATATCTAATCACTAGGAACTAAAAATATTCTAAATATTTTTAGTCCGTAGTGAAGTTGATTATTATACATTATGTTTGTTACTAAAACTTTACTTTATCGAGTCATTTTTTTAGTTTTACGCTGTTTTTCGCATTTAGCAGAGAAGTCAGACATAATCTGGGAACCCTAGCATAGAACAATCCGTTCAAATTACAAATACTCTTCTGTTGCTCACTTGCCGCCGCTTTTTGAGGCATTGTGAGTTTATTGGCGCAACTCAATACTACGCTTTGCTATTTTTTACCAGAACGATGATGTTAAATTGTTCAATTTCATTCAAAGTAATTTTATATTTGAGTCATATTATAAAACATAATTATATTAAAAATGTAATAACTTTCTATATATAATTGAAGTTTCTAAATGAATGACGATATGGCGTTCTTCACCTGAATCGTTTGTCTGCGGTCGTTTCCATTGAGTGTACTCAAAATATTATATACATATCATTATTTGTTATGTTATTTGTTATTTTGAATTTTCTGTTAAAAAAAAATATTTCCGTTTGGTCCGTTTTATTAAAATCGTCAGACGACAAAATAAAATTTGTTTTTTTTTTGTTTTAATTTACATATTTCCTACTTAATAAGATTACTGTCGAATTCATTAATTTAGCTACCAATTCAGATTAAACATATTCAATTTGGAACTTAACACCGCATTTTGTCAAACTGAATAAGCAAAATTAAATTGTTTTTAATAAAAAGTTTGTCTTAAAGAGTCAAATACAAAAAAAGTCTTGAGATTTCAAATCTTGGAAAGACGTATTACTCACATTGCCCTCCATCTAATCTCAATGAAGTAATACGCTTATTAATAACCGTTGTAAAGACAAGTAGAGAGAGCCAAGGTCAAGTTAAACATGAATGAAAGTAGGTCGGTGTGTGAATTA
>DWMZ01002759.1:0-13651 GCA_018249855.1 Eueides tales michaeli | reverse complement strand
AGGGAGGGAGTCCGAACCAAGGAAAGAAAAACGATCTTTTAAATAAGAAGGAGTGAGAGGATTATAAAGGATTGAATAGAGGAGAGTGAGCATATGGAAGTTACGGCGACGTCTAATAGGAAGCCACACGAGTTGATGTCTATAATCAGAAACATGGTCGAATTTTTCCATAGATAAATCGAATGCATAGATTTTGTAACCTCTCTAGTTTGTTTCTTTAATCTGGGTAACATGCGTCTGCGTAATCTAAAATCGGTAGCAGTATTGAGTGAGCCTGAGTAGTTTTGGTTTTAACAGGTAGGAAATGTTTATATCGTTTAAGGGATCCAATACTAGCAAATAACCGTCGACTGACCTCCTCTATCTGTGCAGACCATGATAGTAAGTTGTCTAAAATAATCCCAAGGCTTAAAAACGTATAAAAATTTGGACGAAGCAGGATTTGAACCTGCGTCTCTTGAAAACCGTTCAAGCACTCTGACCACTAAGCCATCCGTAAGAGGTTTCAAGAGGCGCAGGTTCAAATCCTGCTTCGTCCAAATTGTTATACGTTTTTAAATTTAGTATTTTTTATTTCCTAAGTGTGGAATAAGACTTTAAAAATAGTAAAAATAATCCCAAGGTTCTTGATAGTTGTGCTGATATCTAAATTAACGCCATCAAGCTGTATGCCATCAAGCTGGAGGAAGACTATTATCAATTTTTTTTAGTTGCTTAGAACTCCCTATAATACATAATTGGGACTTGCCAGGATTAATGGTAAGGCCATGAGACTATTCCACCTACAAAATATAAAATTATAAAATATGTAATATAATTTTATGTCTAGATATAGATTATATGAGAGCTTCGTGGTGCAGTGGTACTAGTGAGAGTTTCTATTCCTCGCAATATTACCTCGAAAATTCGGCAGAGAGTTGAAGTGTCTTAACACTGAACGTTAAGTAGCGTAACTAAATACAGTCGGAAATAAAATAAAATTAATTGAGGGGACAAGAGCACAAGCGTGACTGTAAGTGCGACAGGTTGTGGGTTCGATCTCCACTCGAGAAGATAAAATATTTGATATTTCCATATAAAATATTTAATATTTACATTTCTTCGCTCTAGTAACAAGGCAAAAAGCGGCGGTGAGTTCCGCCACTCAACATGTCTCGAATTCGGCGGAAACTGAAGAACGGAACTTGAGTATCTTAACACTATGTTCGAAAGTTCACTCTCTCTACCATATGCGGGATAGTAATATTAATTAATGTCTGGGGATAAATAAAATTAATTAATGTCTGGGGATGATTATATGCACATAGATAAAATATATAATTTGATAAATACTTAAGGATTGCCGCGGCGCAGGGGCACAAACGTTCGACCGTAAACGCTATTGGTTATGGGTTCGATACCCACTCGAGGAAACAAAATTATTAATATTTTCAATACTTCACTCGGGGTTGAGTTCCACGTGACGAATATTGGGGAACGGAACAGAGTGTTCCTTTGTATATCCTCCGTGTAAAATAAGATATAAACAAAAACCTGTCGGTTCTAGGTACAATTTTCGTTGAAGTCTAAGTACGATGGCTATAAGAATAAGTAGTAAAGGGAACTTACTTACTTAATAGAAACGAAATATGTTTACACAAAGTTCTCAGATTCTCTCTGCCTACGTACCTACTAAATACATCGTTAAACTAAAAAAAAACTTAATATTAAGTCTTAACAAATATTTGTTCTAGGTCAGTTTGTTTATTTTTACATACAACGTTATAAAAACAGACGATTGTCATTATCTCATGTACATTAATCTAAAGTATAGATTTAGATTAATGTACGTGAGATTTTATATTATGAAATTAATTTATATTATAAGATCAAATGACAACCAAAATTTGTGAAGATATTATGAATATAAATATTTCTGAGGACTGTCGTGGCGTAGTGGCACTTGCGTGTTACTTAAGCACAGTAGGTTGTGGGTTTGATTCCATCTTAAGGGAATGAAATATTCAGTATTTTCAAATTTAATATCTCGAATAAATCATTATATTGTGTCTTTACTCTAGGTTTCCTTCTTATAGTTTGCTATTTGTAAGAAAAGGCTTTTTTTTGCTATATGTAAAATACTTCTCGAAGTATACTTAATGTGTGTATGTAACAATAAATATGAATATAAATTTGTATGGTCTTGAAAACGTCGGATTATTTCGAAATTTTCCATACTTATCTAAAACCGATGACAGAGGGTAGGTATACCGCATATATTAGAGTTAGCAAAGGGAACTTTGGACCTAGTAATAGGACAATCTGTTCCGTTCCCAACTTTCCACCGATTGAGTGTGATGCATTGCGTGTTGAGGGGCAGAACACAACGTCGCACTTTGCCTTGTTACCAGAGCGAAGAATTTAAGTCATTAATAATTTAATATGAAAATATTTAAAATTTTATTGTCTCTAGTAGGGATCGTATTGCGTCTACCGTCCACAAGCCTATGAAAGTTTTTATTGAAAGTGAACAGTTCCTATTATTGTAATTGATAAAAACTGCTCTTTTTCGTAACATAGACCAAAATGAATCGAGTCATTAAAAGTTATATGTTAATCCTATGTAAGTTCTGCTAACCACAAATAATAATTTAATAGCTCTGAGTAATGTTAATACAGTACCCTATTATTTTTCATTGATCCCTTATAAAATTTATTGTAAGGATCAGTCTATGATTTCAAAATTGTAATTTAATATAATATATATAATAGAATAAATTCTATTATTTTAAAGGATTTATGACAAAGTAAATAATATTTCTGTGATTTATAGTAAATATTTTAGTAATTTAATATTTTTTTATATTATTTATTGTAACTTCCATATCTTTGACCTCACGGCGTTAAGTTTCGTATCACAATAAACAATGTCTGAATTCGTATTGAAAATGTCTTGATACTAGTTTATAATACCTACTCTACTATACGGGGAAAAGTGATGTCATAACATATCATAATACTCGTATGTGAACGTATGTTTAAATGAGTAATTTATTTTTAGGTATGATTAGAAAATTTGCGTATTAGGTAGTTACAGTGAGATAGCCTGAAATACATAGAATTGTATGGTGTTTCTGTAATATTTATAGTAAATTTTTCATTTTTTACTATTTATTATATATAAAACATTTTATATATGTAAAAGTTACTTGAAAATTTTAAGTCACACAAACGAGTCCACAGAAATTCTTAAACCTCAGCTAAAACGGTCATAAACAGGTTAAAAGTCGAAAACGTGATAAAAATGTAGCTAAACGCGCTAATTCAGAGTTATACGAAGTTAAACATGAAAAATGCGAGATAATACGAGTATAAAAGAAAAAGTTAATATAAGTTGGTAATTTTTTATTTGAATAGTTGACCATTTAGTGTTAAAGAAAACTGGCTTTAAAAAATAGTTGAGCTTTCTTTAAATTTACGCCATATCCTGCTTTTAGCTGATGTAGTGTCCGGAACCTGGGAAGCTATTAAATATTTTTTTTAATCATTTTATTTCAAAAAATATCTCGTCCCTCTAATTGTATCAGTCCTTTTGAATCTTAGATTTTGCATCTTTACCTAAAAATTTTTAAAATCTACCATTATATAAATAAATTTCTATAGCAACTTCCAATTTATCTAAAAATATTCAATTATTTTGTTTTAGATTACGTTACGCTATTACTGTCAACAATATCATCAACTAAGTTTGGCTTTAGAAAGGGGTTAAATACTACAGATAGTCTCAGCATTTTTACTACAGACATTCGGAGAGCATTTGGTGGGTGGAGCCAAAGGAGAGTATTTGGTGGGTGTTTTTCTTGATTGCATCTACATTTGTTCTTCTTCCGGTGCTCAGGCAGAAGATGCAACAGCTGAGTATTCCGCCGAGGATGTATCATTTTATATGTAATTTGCTAACCGGTAGAACGGTATTTGTTCATCCACTTACAGTACCTTGCAGGCGTGTCTGGAAAGATCTTCCTCAGGGTTCATCTCTTAGTCTTCTGTTGTATAACATCTACACTCATGACCTAGAATTGTCTGTTAATAATTTTTTTAACATTCTTCAGTATGCTGATGATATCGTCCTCTATTGCAGCTCAAATTCTGTGGAGGACATTACTTATAGATTACTGCTTTACACTATCTAAACCAGTGGCTCTCTGATCATAGTTTGGCATTGTCTGTAGCGAAGTGTCAGGCGGTGGTGTTTACCAAAAGGAGAGTTATTTCAAATTTTGAATTTTTTTATGATAATGAAGTCATAAATTTTGCAGAAAATGTTAAATTTTTAGGCATGATTTTCGATAAATGGTTAAACGGAATTGCCCATGCTCAATATCTCACAAAAAAATGGAAAAAGTATTAATGCTTTAAGAGCGGTATCTGGTGTGTGATGGAGTGTACACCCTTATACATGCTATAATCCGTAGCCATATTGATTATGAATTATTTGTTCTAGACCCCTTTAATAAAGTTGTTACTGACTCCATTCTGTTCCCCGCTTTACCTTATAACCAGGCCGAAGAAATTAAAGTATTAATTAAAGTAGGGAACGGAGTCTCTAAACACTAAGTTCCCAAGTCCGATCTGCCTACCCTGCCTTTGTGCTTGATACAGTGGGAAGCTGAAAAAAAGAAGAAAGTAATGCATATTTTTTATTTTTGTATTTCATTTTTGTTGTTCAATAATATATAAATTTATTACAAAAACATTTAAATACATACGTATATGGTTCAATTAGAACGTAAATAATTGTATAGTTCTGGACCCAAGAATATATTTTTTCATATTTACATAAATAAGAAAAATTATATTCTTGGGGCCAGTCGTCATGCACTAAAGTGTTACTGTATGCTCGATAGGTTCTGAGTACGATCTCCATTCGAGAAAATAAAATATTTCATTTTATCTCGCTCTAGTAACGAGGTAAAACGCGGCGTTCAGTTTCACCACTTAACACGCCTGCGCCACGACAGGCTTCAGTAAACAAGATAAATCTTTATAAATTACTGACATATTAATTAATATCTAAGTGTTTTTTAACCACATAGTCATGCAGATTTTATAATGGCTGGTTTCGAAACACACAAGGAAAAAATATAAAAAGTAGGAATTTCAGACTTTGATTGCTCTATTGTCAATGTGACGCCTGTGTTTGGCGAAAGATTTTTTTTTGTTGTCTAAAACAGGAAGTCAGTTCGCAATCAGGGAAAGGATTTTTTAAGTTCTCCACTATAGCTGCATCTAAAGGTAGATAGAGTTATCAACTGCGTCTTCACGATATAACCTGCATATTGAAGGGTAGGCAGAACTTAAAAATTAGTATTAAGATACACGGAGTATCTTAAGCCATTTCCCATTAAGAAAACTTCCATTCCCCACTTTATAGCAAATTTGAGGTATTGCAAATTAAACAATCATTGAAGTAATAATAATAATAATAATAATAATTCTTTATTGTACACCCAGAAAAAACAGCACATAAATAAAATAACAAGAAATAATATATGTACAAAAGGCGACCTTATTGCTTAATAGCAATTTCTGCCAGGCAACCTTAAGGTGAAGGAAATAGCAAATTAAGACAGATAGGGTGCAATTTTTTATAAAATAAATAAAAACCTAATAATATGCATACCACATGATACTTATGTTCTATTATTCTATATTTAATTACATATGCATAAATATACCTATATATATATATATATATACATATTTCCTCAAGCGGGAATCGAACACACAACCTGTCGCTTCAGGCTTATAGTTAAATTTTATATAACATATTATACAAAACTCAACAATAAGCTTACCCAAGCAATTATTATTTACAAGTAAAAAGAATATTTAACATAATTTTAAAACTCTCCATACAAATATTTAAAATGAAAGTCGTAATTTTATTGTGATATAACGAGCTTTCAAATAAGTACATAATTCTTTAATCTGAACACAGATGGTAAAAACCGCAAAAAAATTACAATTGTTTATTTAAAGATTCATTGCACGTTTCGTTGCGACAGTTGCTTGAATTTATGGTGCAATTTATTATGCGGACGCTGTAAGTCAACTGAGAATGATAACGCAGTTGACGATTGATAGATAATAAATATAAGAAATTTGATTTTATATAGACATTTGTGTGTGCGGCGTTGAGTTCCGCCACTCAACACACAATTAATCAAACTATAAAATTTTGAGACTGTGTGATTCATGGCGCAGTGTTGAATGCCGTGGTTTGTCTGGTTTCCATGGTGGATTATATTTTCTTTTCCCGTCTCTAATAGAGAAAACGCGCTTTGTATTTGAATTCCCTGAGTCCGAAATTTTAATTGATTCTATGTGCAATGTTGCATTTAAATAATATATAACTTTCAGTTGTAATTTATTGTATTTTTTTTTAATTTTAATCTTTTTAAAGGTAAATTATAATTTTGAATGATATTAATTACAGCTTACGTGTATTGTAAAGATGATAGAACTGCATCTGCCTGTAATCAAGACGGTTATGGATTTGATCCTTACTCGATGGACTCTCTTATCTTTTATTTAGCGCTTTGACATTCAACTTGCAATGTTCCAACTTAAGACGTAGAACGAAGTGACAAATTCACGCTATATCCCTAGTGTAGAAGGCATAGAGAACGGAGAGCCAAACCTCGTCAACTGTCGTCCACCTCTTCATGCTCTCCGAGGGGTCCTCATGCTTTTTATGTGGCTCTCCTCCAGTCGAAAGTCAACCGGGTCAGTATCGAAGGTACTGTGTTTCGAAGGTCAACCGAGATCTCCCCCTCCCACTCCTAACACTTACTTTTCCTTCTTATTTTTATTGCCATTCTTACATCACTCATTCGATCAACGTGCCCAAAACACCTAAGCGCGTTTTTCTTCATTCTCACTTTAACGTATGTACGAATTTTAATTTTTAACATTAGAACTTGCTTGCATCTCCTTACAGCCCTCAGTATACAAAGTGAAGCTAAAGAAAAAACCAAAAACTAAATTTTAAAACCTATTTCAATGAAATCTGTATTTAACTACTAGACTATATTTGAAATATGAATAAACATTTACTCGGCTGAGATTTAAACCTACTTCATATATATCAATCAATATGTCAATATCAATACTTTATGAATGTTTACACAAAGTGAATATCTAATGATGATGATATTTTAATATAATACTACGTCTGGTATTAAGATAAAACAAGCAACTTTTGTTATAATATTTAAAAAAGGGAAAAATAAATGCTTGTCCTTGTGCATGGTTACAAGCATACGACTGTAAATGCTACAGGTTGTGGGTTCAATCCGCATTCGATTTTTTTTAAATTAAGTTAACTTTAATTTAAATTTTTAATTTCTTCACTCTGGTATCAAGGCAAAGTGAACCGTTGAATTCCGCCACTCAACACGCAATGTCTTAAATTCGGCGGAAAGTGAGGGACGGAATACTAAGACCCCAAGTTCCCACTGAGGGTAAACAGAGAAAACTTGGCCCAAGTTAACAAAAAAGAAAGAAAGAGAAAAATATATATCTCTAATAGACAAAACATGGCGTTGAGTATTCAACTATGCAGAACTTGCTTGCATCTCCTTACAGCCCTCAGTATACAAAGTGGTAAATTGTTTGACGTTCAAAAAACGAAGCTTGTAACTTCTTCTCTCTGGTATCAAGGCAAACTGAAGCGTTGAATTCCGCCACTCAACACGCAATGTCTCCAAGTTCCCACTGAGGGTAAACAGAGGGAACTTGGACCAAGCTGACAAAAAATAAAGAATGAGAAAAATATATATCTCTAATAGACAAAACACGGCGTTGAGTATTCAACTATGCAATTTCCGCAGAGTTATCGAATTAAAATAAATTATTAGTAAACTTACTCTAGTATTTCAAACACTATATCATAATTTAAGCTTCTATATATAAAACTTTTGTATTACTGAGCCACTGAAATCACTATAACCCCATTTTCTATCAAATGTATTCCCACAAAACACTACAGAAAATAGAACTACTAACAATAATTTCTCACAATACGTCATACGCTTATTAAAAAAAAGTAAAAGAAAAAAGTATTGTGGTATAAGAATGATATGTTAAAAGAACGTGCGAATGACGTCTGGAACAATTTAATATATCGCTGTTAGTTCGTACGTGTTCTTCTCGATGCATGTATACGATTGAAATAAATCAATGATAATTGTTCCGATCGTTTTATATCTCTAGGTAGTTTATTTGGGTTCCTTGTGCCTCCCGGTATAATATTTGAAAATTAAATAAAAAGTCAAAGCACGGCGTTAGGTCCTACCACTCAGCAGCGAAAAGTTGTAAATGGCATGTCTCACCCCAGGTTCCAGGAAGCTATTCTATTTTTTTGTTAACAAATACACTATAGATGCCTCTACATTTGCAGAAAAATATGAAGCCTCCTGTAACTTTGTACTGTTTAACTGACAACGTGCGGAGTTTAACTCCGATCAACACACAATATCTTGAAAATTGAATGAAAAGTGAAGAACGGCGTCTTACACCAGGTTCCACTTATCTACTCTTCTATAAAAGGGTTCTATTACATTTTATAAACAAAAATCCTATATATACTTCCATATCTACGCTAAAATATTTTTTTTCCTTTAACTGTGTCCTGTTAAACATTTTGAAAACCCATTTGACTAGTAGCTGACAAGACAAAGTGTGACGTTCAGTTCCGACACTCAATACGCAATGTTTTAAATATTGGGGGAAAAGTAAAGATTGGCGTCCCATATCTGATTCCATTCATTCTTCTTAATACAGGTTACAACCTTAAGCTAATAATACTATACTACTCCATACTATACTACTACTACTATATAATAATATGTACTTCTATAGCTGCAAAAAATATAAAACCTTCTATAACTTTTAAAAACAAATTCGTTTTCCTCCAAATTGCTACACTTGTAAACACGGCTTAGATAAATATCTCTTAACTATTCAAATTGTCATACAACAGAGCCTTTATTTTTCAGCTCAGTTGATCTCTTTCAGGTTGATAAACGGATATCGCACCGTACGGATGTCGCGACTTCACTTACAGTTTCTTCCGTTCTTTTTGACCTTGGACGCTCCGCAGCTTTTGATACAGTATCGAACTCATAGACTCTATCTTTTTGACTCACGATCTGATAACACCTTCTCTAGGACATCGATTAAATCATATAAACTAAACTCAGAGCAAAATAGACGCCGCGCAACAGTGCACGCACGCTGCTCACCGGTGAAACGCTCCATAGTGACTAAATTTCCGATAACCGAGCTACCTATCCCTACTACCTCCGAAACATGGCCCGCTTCCGCATCCTTCTCACGATCAATCCAATTTCAAAATTCGCATGCTTTTCTAGCCCACCGTGTATTTCTGCACAATTGTTTGTTTTCATAATTTTTGAAATTAAAATAGAATGATAGTTATAAGAAAACTTATTAACTACGTGGTTATATTATATATTTTTAATTTGATTTTGAGACTTATCACTCTGTAGCATAGCGTTTCATTTGCGACATAGTGTTTTAGTTTAGTTTAGTTTTAGTGGTGGAACTGAACGCGGCGCCGTTGCCTATTTTCCCCTGAACTTAGCTTCGTGTTAACGTGTTTTCTTTAGTATTCAGGGATTTTTTAGTACTAAAAAAATTTAAGATGCTAACTCAAACTAATGAGTTAATTGAGGTATAAAGAATCTAATAATATATACTTAAATTGGTAAAAAAGTTAGACCTAATGTGTGAGGAGAACGACTGTACATGTTTGACACGACAGATTTTAAGTTCGATTCCAATATTTTTATTTGTCCGCTCTGGTGGTAAGGCACAGTGATACCTCAAATAAGATGGAAAGTAGGGAATGGAAGTGGCTCAATTAGAACGGAGTATTTTAACACTAGGTTCCCAAATTACCTCTGCCTACCCCGCTATGTCAGCGTAAAGCTATATTAAATATGTAATATCAAGATAGAAAGTAAAAGAAAAACATCAAAGTAACACTAAACTATAGGTAAATAATACAGTTGGGAGTAATTCTATACAAACATTTTATCTCAGGTGATTTTGGCTTTCACCCAGAGCCTTACAAAATGATTATCTTACTCCTGAAATTCTTTTAAAAGTTTAAGATTTTAAAATTTGTGAATTGCAATATAAATATCGATTAGTAATATACTTTTTTTTAGCTTCACTCTGTATTCTGAATAAAGTAGAGTAGGCAGAGGTAACATAGTGTGTAAATTCTCTGTTCCCTTTCATACTTTCCACTGAATTTCACAAATTACGTCTTGGATAGCGGAACTCATCGTTGCATTTTGTGTTGTTACCAAAGAAATGAAAATATCAAATATTTCATTTTATCGACTGGAGTAAGTGTCTATATTTTAATTTCAATCTTAGTCCCCCCACTTTAAACCGAATTTGAGACGTTACATGTTGAGTGGTGGAACTCAACGCTGAGCTTTGCCTTTTTATCAGAGCCAAAAAAATAAGACAATAAATATTTAATAATAAAATATTAAATATTTAATTTCCTCGAGTGGGTGTGCCCTGTGTCGCAATAGATCACTGAACAATCAAACATCTAATAATGAAATAATTTCAATATAGGTATATTTTTTACAAAATACGTTCACCAATTAAATTTAATTTAAAAAAATACTTCTATATCGTAAAAAACGTATACACAAAGCGCTATACACAAGTAAAACATCAAATGCAGAGTTTTTTATCAAGAGCCAACTTTCTTATAAGCGCCGGTTTTGGTTGGAATCTAACACAACGATTTATATTTGAATCTTGATGATTTTGTTATGTAAGGAACTCGATTTTATTGAGATTTATTTTTTTTATTATTTAAAAAGCAGAAAGAATAGAGATTAAATTTTACAGTGCTGAATCATAATAACAAATAGGCTGTTATTTATATAAAAATATATGATTTAACTATAAAAATGAAAGCGGGCGAAGCCGCGGGTGCTATGCTTGAACTATGTAAGATGTAGTTTTATATAGTACTTAATTACTCATTGAATCATATACGACTAGAGTAATGTGGCGTAGAACACTGAATTTTGTCGTGTATGGTTTTTGAGGAGTGTCGAAGATCACCAAGAGATAATTTTCCGAAAAAAAAACAGAATTTACGAATTATAATATAAATGAAACGTAGTTGCATTCCCCAGGATAGAAATCGAATCCATAACTACAGTGCTTACAATTACATTAATGTTATAATTAGGAAAATTTCACTTAAATGGAATTTTTAACCCAAAATAAATAGGAAATTGAAACTTTCAACAAATATCAACACAACATTTTTATGGGTTTAGCAATGGCGACCGCGCAATCAAAGCGCCTCTAAAGCCAAAACTTGCTGACGTATTTGTCTTTGAACATGCACTAACTGAATTCTAAGGCACAAAGGAAGTTACAGTTTTTATAGGCATTTTATTTTCGAATTGTTGTGTTTTTTAGTCGTTACTCACGAATTGACGACTATATTCGTTATATTATGATTAAGAAGGTATTTACTTTGAAATGTAAAGTAAAGAGACGAAAAAGTGATAGTTAGTGTTCAGACACTCTTTCAATTTAGATATATTCGTTTCGCATTTTCAGTTGATATAAACAAATCAGTTGGCTTTATTTTAGTTTTTATATAGCAAGACGTACTGCTGACACACGTTCAATTTCCACGTAGTGAATTAATTATATTGCCTTTATTTTTTAGTAATATATAAACGCTATTAGGCTTTACCACTCGGCACACAATATATTTCAAAGAATATAAAAATAAATACATAGTGTGCGAGACGGCGACCCGTAAGCATTGCTGGGTGTTTAGCCAAAGAGCTCCTGGTGTCGACGCGCTTATTAGAAAACAAATCGTGGATAATAATAACGGAACAGAAATCTATTAATTCGGTTGCATTTTAAATCAGAAATCCTAATTTGGCAAAAAAAAACTGTGTGGTCATTAATTTTTTTATTAAAAAATAAATGACCACACAGTTTATTTTTGCCAAATTAGGATTTCTGCCAAATTAGGATTAGGATGGAAAGTGTGGAACGAAAGTGCCTGAATAGGAACGGAGTATTTTAAAACTACGTTTCCAGGTTCACTCTACCTACCTTGCTATATGCGGGATAAATAGAATCTAAAAAATACTATACTAATCGTGTATAAATAAATTGATTTTACATTTTGCATAAAATTTTGTTATTTAAAAAATCTCAGAATCCAGTTTCTATGTAATGTGTATAAATAGTAATTTTGTATTTATTTACTAGATTAAGTAAAAACACTTAAAATTTATATCATTTTGTTTAGATTACACAAAATTATTATATTTCACTTGCCATCATCATTTTCTTTGGCTTAAGAACTGTTGATATATTTACAAAATATTTTTAATTAAGACTCTTTGCTAGTTAAAGTGTCCTTCTGTGACACCTTTTGCCCAACCTTAATTTAGGAGTGCGAAAAAAATAAAAGGAACTTCTCGTTTTTATCGTTACGATTTTGCTCATAAGGCATTGTGTGGACTGATTTTTGTGTATTTTTCACATTCAATTAAGAAAAGAGATAAATGACGTTTTTATTTTTGTAGCAGTTGGGGATTATTTCTGTTCGTGATGTTTTTGTGCTCATTATTTATAAGGATTTTCTTTTAACTTCACCCTGTGTACTCCTATTGGCAAAAGTAGCCATATAGGATTTGGAAACCTAGTATTAAGACACTTTATTCCTTTGCTAATTGGAGACATCGCGTTTTGAGAGACGGAACTCAACATCACACTTCGCCTTGTGACTAGGGACATTGTTTATCAAAGGATTATGTAAAACTAACCTTAGTCATAATGCACCTCTTAACAGATTTAAAACATTATTATATGTCGAGACCGTAGAGTTTGACGCTCCACTATCATTGCCTACCCCGCTAGATACAGCGTGAAATTCATTAGTTAATTAAATATATTTCTCAATTGGCGATGAAACCCGTAAATTGTTGCGTTTACAGTCGCAACCTCGTACCCCTGCGCCACGACATGCTTCAAAATACCAATGAATTTATTAATAGCATTAAAACAGTGTTACGCTTATTGAATTACAAAAATTTGTCAATGCGTCGGAAAACAGAATGTTAAACACTGCTATCCTCCTGTATAAAACCAAACAAGGAACATAAACAAACTACAAAAAACACACACAAAAGTGACGTGAAACATATTTTTACAGGCAACTAAAACTAGGAGAGCGTGAATGCGGTTATACCACATTGTTTTGTGGTTAATATTTTTTTATCCACTTGTCAGTTGTCGCGAGCCCGTCTCTGCCACTTCAATGGTGGTGAAAATAGCTGCCTTAGTCGTTTTTTTGTTTCGCATTGATGTTAACGTTTGATTGCGTGATCCTGTTACAAGTGCACAAGGAAAATTGTAATCGCGACAAGTTGTTTTTTGCCGTGTTTCCGGCTTAGAATAGGATCACCCTGGTACTGGTGGTGTCGTAAGAGGCGACTAAAGTACGTGTGGGAGAGTCACGTTGTCAGCAATGACAACACGCATGGGCAGACTCGACCGGATTATTACCACC
>DWMZ01002758.1:0-13653 GCA_018249855.1 Eueides tales michaeli | reverse complement strand
TCAAAAGTGCAAAAGTAACTTCAAATAATGCAAAGCCTACGAGCCGCTATGAATAATGTAGGGAGATAAAAGCAATGGTACAATGTGTCCGTCGACCGTCGACTATCATCCGGTAGGGAGAGGAAGTGAATATATAGAGGTCGTCGTGGCACAGCGTCTTTAAATAGTTTGGTTGTGGGGTTGATTCCTGTTCAATGAAGTGAATTATTTTGTTTTCTTGCATGAAACTGTGTCGTACCAAAAGATGTTTAAGGAGCTAGCATTAAAATATATGACTTCAATCGTCCGAGCTCTGGCACACCTTAGTGGAGGCCTACATCCAGCAGTGAACTCATATGGGCTGAAATTTTAATATAACGTTAAGGTCTGCAATGATAATATTAATTAATAATAATAATCAAATTTATTATTAATTGATCTATAATAATTCAAAATTAATTGAAAAAATAGAAATGAAAAAATGAATTGTGCATTTAAATTAAAATAATACACACATATAAAAGAAATATGATGAATATAACGCTGTTATGTATTAGATATTATACGTAGTACTAGTACGTATCTTAGTCTTATGTTTTTAGAAAAATCTTAGCTGAAGCGCAATGAGAGGATGTTCAAATAAGAAAAATATGGGGATATTTGCTGCCGATATACTTCTTTTGTGAGTTTAGTTCTTTTACGTGTTCCTTTGTTTATCTACAAATATTCATTTCATCTTCATTGTAGATACAGGGTACTTTGTAATTACAGACTATGTTCTACATTTGTATTAGATTACCTTTGCCATTTTAAATAACGAAATACAATATAAAAAAAAGAATACAATTTTAGCTTATTAATATTATTTTAAATTCGTATATTCTAGACAAATATGTAACGTGACTGTATTTTCTATAGTAGTAGATTTATTTGTATGAGGCCGAGGGCTCGTAACGAGTCGCAGTCGCTCAGCGTAAACTGTTGACTTTGTTTGCACTGAGCGAATGTAGGACTGTAGTAGTATATTTGTGTACGTATTATTCCGTGGAAATCTAAGGGTTGCGGGTTTTTAATTTTTTAGACTTCGTGAAGAGAAAAAAATATTAAAGTCAACCTAAAAGTTCCTAACAGCCTAAGGTTAAAAAATATAAAAAGTTCCCTATTTTCAGTCAGTAGTATTAACCGAATGATATTTTCGAAGCAGCTTGATCTTTATTCCCGTGCTGTACGGGAATAAAGATCAAGCTGCTTGCTTGGTGCAGGAAGAGGAAACCTAGTCTAAAGAACATCAAATATCAAGATTCTAGTGAGTAGCCATCAAACCCAAAATCGTCGCAAGCATAAACAGATATTGTCTCATTGTGACACGACAACCCTACAATATTATTAGTTACAGAAAATATTTATAGTTATTTTTAGTAAATATTTCAGTTATGCAAAATTTATGGGCAGGGAACAGTGATCGTAGACAGCCGCAAGATCTGTTGTTATCGCTGCATTGTTCTATTTTGTAGTTTGTTTCATTTCGTTTTGAATTCAGCAGTGAGCGTGTTGGTAGTTCTCGGGGTGTTCTCTTTCACCCGTTATGAAAAACCGATTTTAATGTTATAAGACGAAGAGTTTCTTTTTTAGATCTCAGGAACTGAAAGAGGTTCAAACTGAAAAAATAAGTATTATCGCTATAGTTACTACATTAATTTACTTAAACGTTATATTGTTGGTTACCTTAGCTACCTCAGGCATTTGGTACACATACTCGTATGTCATACACAACATGTAGTTATTTCTGTCAATTTAATCACGCGGGTAAAGCGGCAGGTAAAAAATAATTTATTATAAATGGAGCCAAATGAAATGATAACATCTATAGTTTATTATTTATAGGTGAGTATGTGAGGTTTGACACTTCATAATATATCTAAATATCATATATCGTGACTACTCACCATTAGACGACTACTTGTTATCTACTATCTATTGAAATATGTAAGAGAGAGATTTGTGATTGGGTTATTTCTTCAATGTATATACGCTGAGCCACTATAAATACTTATATAGTAATTTTTTACGTAGTACGTAAAAATAGATGGTAATAAAGCCATAAAATAATATTTCATTGGGATGACGGATTGATTTTAATGCATGGTTGCCAGATAAATCCTCCTGCGTATTCCATTGTAGGTTCCGTACGGTGTATTAAATACAAAACGTGTTGTTATTTCCCTTTGTACGTGCAGATGAGGCCAGGGCAGGTAAAGTAGGGTGGTGCTGTAGAGAGCGCGTTCTATTAATAATATCTAGCTACTCGTATGTACGTTTTAACTTGAGCTCGAACTCGCGAATATAAACCGTCGTTGGAATTGTCATTATATCCTTGGAGTGCACTTTGGAAAAGTAACGAAAATTCTCATAGATGAAAACTTTATGTATTTTTCCTTGATGTATTTCGCATGTAGCAGAGTAGGCAGAAGGAACTTAGTATTAAGACATACTATCTCTATCTACCATTCAATCGTCAAGATCTTGTGTGTCGAATGATGAAACTTGACGCCGCGCTTTTTCTTGTTATTAAAGTAAGTAAATAAATAATTGCTCAAAGTGGAAATCGAACTCTGAACCGTTACGTTTTCAGATAGACGTTATGTAGCGACCTCAACTTTATGTATGCAAACACAATATTAGTTAATCGTAACTAAAACAGTGCTAACTTTTCAACTTTTCAACAGTGCTAAATTTTCGAATTCAGTCATATTAATCTTTAACAGTTCTAAGGAAGGCGCTTATAGCCAACTTGGTTTACATTTAATCATAATATATTCATAGACCAGGGGTCGGTGGCACTTAATGAGACTTAAGAGCTCTACGAGCGTTTGCAGTGTTATTACTATTACCTACTGGATATAGTGGTATGAAGTTAGAATACTTCACTTGATTTATTTATTAATAAAACTCAAAAAAGCAAAATAAACAATTTAAATTTGAAAATAAAATATAAAAAAATATATTAAATATTCAGCGGCCAACATTATGCAAGGAAAGGAAATTAATTTTTTATTCTCTTTTATTTCGTCATAATGGTACAACAGTCTGCAGCGTTAAGTTACACCACACAACACACTTGGTCTTGCTTATATGTAGGATTGTGGTAACGGTGTCTTAATATTAGGTTTTCTTATGTAAATATTTCAATTAATAATAAAAAATATTTATAATAAAAAAGACGCAGGAGTTGTAGGTTCGATCTCCACCCGAACATACCAAATATTTAATTATGTCATTTCTTCGCTTTGGCGGTAAGGCAAAGCGCGGCGTTGAGTTCCGCCACATAATAGGCAATGCCTCAATTTTGCCTGAAATTGGGAACGGAACAGAATGCCTAAACATTAGGTTCCCAAGTTCCCTCTGCCTACCCTGCAATGTCCAGGATCCGGCGTGAAACTGAAAAAAAAACACTCAAAGCCTCAAATGCAAAGGGAGGAATGGAAGTGTCTTTATTGGAACGGAGTACGTTACTACATCTGCTTACTGTGCTATGTGCGGGATAAAGCGTCAAAAACAAATGTTTAATTTAAAAAGATTATTTTTTGATTACAGTAATAAAAATGATAGGAATAGTAAATTATTACACTACTGATTTTTTTATAAAGATTATGTTACTAGGAGACAACTGACTTCTTGTAAGATTCATAGTAAATTCAATCCGTCGGGCAGGATTTTGTTGAATTTCATACAGAAGTAGAGGTTTTGTTCTGACATATGAAGACGGTCGCCATTTATAGTTGCTTCCCGCAATCTATCACCACTAGACAGGCGACATACAATATATTATTAAATTGGCAGGACTAGAAATCTAAGTTGTTGTAATTTTAGTTTGTATTTTATTTATTTTGAACCTTTGACGCATATAAGGGCTTGAGTTATAGTTTTAAGTGAAGTTTGACGTGTCTCAGGACAGGTGAGCGTCTCAACCAAAACAATAGACTAACAATTGTCCCGCGTCCAGGCAGTTAATTTTTAATTTCCACACGATATGTTCTACGCATAAATGCTATATTAACATTTATATAAAACATACTGTTTATCCTGTATTAAATATTCCTTATTATTATTTAAATGTTCCACATATGTTTGTACTTTTTCAATAAATATATTTATCTAAATTAAACGTAGCCACAGCCCGGCTCCATCCGTAGAGGAGGCCACCCTTGGCCGGTCGACACCAGCAGGCGCTCTAATTACGTTCGTCGGATTTCCAAATTAAAAAAATATATTTTCCCGATGCTACATTAAGAAAGACGAAAATATACTTCAATATCACACACCTTAATGAAACAATTCAAATAATTAATACTACATCACTTATTTTATACATTTGGGTAATATATAGAGATGGATGGATGGATGGATACGAAATGGATGTGGAAAGACGTATTGATGCTAGTGACAGTGTTAATGGCGCCATTGTAGTATTGATAAGACGGCGAAATGTCGGTACACGTGTCAGTTGACGGTGCACAGCGCACGGTGCACAGAAGCTGTTATACGGCAGCTAAACGTGGGTATTACATGTAAGACAGATAAAAACTGTGGAGATGCGAGGGAAACAGTATGAAGTTAAGGTTTTTGTAGTTAGAAAATCTCTTATATTTGCTGCTATTCTCAGATAATATAGAAGAGACGAAAAACCAACGCAATTATAAATGTTTGTAATAAAAGACGCGATGTTGTTCTTGATTATTTCGATCTGGTCAATAGTGAGCGGTAGTTAGCGTGGTGTTAGGTTTTTCCACTTGACGCAGAATCTTATTATGTGATCCTTTCTATCTACTCGACCTTATGTGAGTAATTCTAGAGTTAATTCAAAGTAAAACTAAAATTGTTCACAGCCGGTACCTCATAACTGCACTACGAAATGATAAATGACCTTCATTTCATTTAGATTGCCTTATCTAGTCTCACAGCGTCCACTTTGTATTCAGAGAGCTCCGTATGTGCAGGACAGGTGACGTCACAGACGTGATATGAACATAAGTTTCTATAGATTTTGTGTCTATTTGCCTGACATCTAAACCATACACATATGCATATAATATTCGGTTAAATCGATTTCGTGAAATAATTTTCTATATTAAAAAGCTTTATGGTCAAAGGAGAGTGTCATTGTAAATACATCTTCTGCAAGTTCGCTTACCAATTGGGAGACCTCTGTCTACCCGTACTAGCCGGACACAGTGTAGTGTACATAGTATAATATACATCTTACTAATATTATAAATGCGAAAGTTTATACGGGTGTGTGTATGTTTGTTACTCTTTTACGCAAAAACTACTGAACTAATTTTCATGAAACTTTGCAGTAATATAGCTTCGATATCAGAATAACATAATAAATTAAAATTTATAGGGATTTTTAACCGACCTAAAGGAGGTTCTTTTATATATGTTCCCCAATTACTCGAAAATGGATTGATCTATTTTCTAAATTCTTCTTTTGTTTGAGAGGGTATATTTCGCAATTGGTCCCACGGTAAGGAGATCAGGATCTGATGATGGAATCCTGGAAAAATCGAAGGCAACCCTCAAATTTGAAAGGCACTGATGCGGTTTTTTCGTATAATAACACAATTGGGAATTCTGTATCTGACTATCATCTCATTTTATTAACCGACTGCAAAAAAAGAGGAGGTTCTTAATACGTATGTTCCTCTGATTACTCGAAGATGGGAAAACCGATTTAAAAAAAAACTTTTTTAATCGTTGGAGTTACACAAAGATAATAACTGTAGGATTATTTATCTTAAATAGTTCTAAATTAAAGTCCGCGATAGCATATATCTATCTTTTATGTGTAAGTCACTATGACCAAAATAGTGAACGCGGACGAAGTCGGGGGCTTAGCAAGTATTACACATAATAGTTTACTGAAAGAAAACTCACTGAGTCTCTAACGTCGGTTCTCGTGAAAGCAGGATGCGTTAAAAGTATTTAATGTTTGTTTTTTTCTTGCTTCAAGCGGGATACAATCGTATGATATAAAGCGAGGAAGAGAACAGAGTGTTAGGACACTCTGTTACCCACTTACCATCCAACTTATGAAGCATTGAGTATAGAGGCGCTTGTCCATGTTTTACTTTGTCTTGTAACCAGAACGAGGAAAAAAAATATCTCCTTTACAACATCAAGGGCCTAGCAAGGGCCTATCTGTGGAACCTGCAAACACTACCGTAGGTAGGCCATCTACGCTAGTGTTTGCAGGCAATACGATATGGATAATTTAAAGTTTTTCGTATATCTCTAGCTTAAAAGCCGCACCTCTGGTGTTATACGGGTCCTGGCCGGGTAATCACTAACCATCATGTGACCCATTCACTTGTTTGCTTTGTCTTTAAATAAAATTAATGGCGAGGCCTGTCGTGGCTGTAACCGACAGGTTCTGGATTCGATTCCCAGTCGAAGAAATGAAATATTTAATATTATCATTTTAAATATTTAATGTCCACTCAAAACGCAATGCCTGAAATTCGGCGGAAAGTGGGGAACGGAAGTGAACCGGAGTTTCTTAACACTAGGTTCGCGGGTTCCCTCTGCCTACCCTACCTTATGCGGGATACAGCGTGAAGCTAAAAAAAATAAAATTAATAGAATAATAATAATAAAAATAACTGAATATTTCACTACCATAAATCACTAAAGGAAGCTCATTTGCGCCGCTGCAGAGGAACATCAACGTAGGCACTTGGTGATGGATGTAAATCAATTAACAGTAAAGCCCACGTGTTCGTATTTTGTGAACGCTATATTTCCTTTTTTTCTTTCTAATTGTGGCTTAATTTGTTTGCATGTTTCCAGACCTTATTTAGGGTAGTCCTCATTTATAAAAACATTTTCAGGCAGGTTCCGCTTGTTTTTCAATATAAGGTGTTTTTTTTCTAAGATGATGTTAAAAAAAAAGGGACTCCATTACATTTTTTGTTATTGCTGTTGTTAATGTTATTGTTTGTTAATTAAACTTTTAATTTATTTTAGAGAGTATAATTTCTAATTGTTTTTCTTTTTTGGGTAATTTGGTGTTATAAGTGGTAGCACTTGAATGTGTGGTAATCTCCTTTCTGCGTTGGCAACACTTCTTACAATTGTCAGCTGTCGCTGTCAAGTGACAATGACAGATTGGTTTGGTTGGCACTACTCGTAATCTTGGCGTCTATGGCTGTATGATTAACTTTGAGGTTATATCAATCAAAACTTTGTTTGGACACAATCACCAAATAACTGTGTATTTCACTGTAATTTTTGGTACTCTTCTGGTTTGATCTTCTTACACACTTTATGCACTGTTTTTCGGAAATATTTACGGAGCTCCTTCATATACGTTCGTGACCGGAACCGGAATCTATTTAATTACCTTTTTTAAAAAAAATATTTCATTAATACAAATAACAAATATTTGTTTTTTTTTTAAACAAGGATAATTGAGTTGCTTTTATATGATATTTGCGTAACATATTATAACTACGAAATAAAAATTCTGCGCAAAATTAGGTAGTATCTCAATAGGGGCTACAGGTGCGTTGTTTGCCTTTAGGAAAGAGGTAGACGTTCCTTTTGAGGGTAGGTGACCCCAAAAAAAACCTCTACCTCTTCGTGAAAATGTTATGTTCGTGACATAAGTATGTCGTTTCAATTTGAAAACACATTCTTCCATTGTATTCTTCCATTCAGCCATTTCACAGTTATATGAAAGGTACTTTTTTCGAACATCTTAAACTTAGAGCAAATATTTAATATAAATTTGAATTTATTATTTTTTATTATCCTTTAAGTAGGTAATTGTAATTTTGCTATTATTATTTTTCATTTTTTTTTTGTTCTGAGGATATCGGGTTCAATGATCATGTCCATCCAAGTCTTCCAGTCAACTTAAATCATTTAAAGTATGTGACCTCACACAGGAACTTTATTTACACATAGAAATCAATAAAAAGTCCTTAGAGAATGAAAAATGTTTTTTCTATGAAAAATCAGCTATTTCTTAAAAACTATAGGTAATTGTCTATAGCTATATATAACTATAATATAAATTGAGAATGTGGACGTGCTGTTGCAAAACATAGCTCTAACGTTGTTCTAAATTATGTTGGTCAACAAAGTCAAAAGTGGATGTGGTCAAGATTCCCCTCCGGAGGACTACTCGCTACAAACTGTCCTACGGGCTATGTATATTAATGTCAATGATGGTGTATAAACGTTACATTATTGATATTAGCTATACTTTTACAATATATTTAAATTATTTTGTTTATTTATCACAATACAAAGATTTTGAGATGTCGATAACGATAACATTTATAATTAAATATTTTTTGTTGCTGTGATAACTTATTTTTAGATATTTTGTTTGAATGATCTTACACTTACTTCTTCGTTAAACCTTAGTTATCTTATGTTTAGTTACAAAAAAAAATATTCCATGTTTCGTTTTGCGTTTTTCGTATGAATTAATGCCGACAGACAAATTAATGCCGCATTCAACCACTAACGGATTTCCACATACCTTTAAGTAAAGATTGAACCTGCTTTGTTTGCAGTCACTGCGGCGCTTAGGTTATATTATAATTCGATTATGTCCTATAGTATAATATAGTTACTTATTACTATGTATTGTACTATAAATTTATAATAGTGTGTCTAGGCTGATCTATTATAAATTTACTGGCCACAAGATTCCCTCCGGCACTATCAAATGTACGTGTTAATACTCAATGTGAATAGACCTCAAATTATGGTTAGCACATATTAAAACGGCTCTAAACATTGTAGAAAACTACATACAACGTTTTATAATATTTAATAACTGTTCGAGACAGAACCAAGTGTTACGGTTAAGTTTTACCGCGGGATTTATAGCAGATTTTCTCTTCATGTAGTTTACTATAAGTTTTTTTTTTACGATTTCTTAAACAATCTGTCATTTTTGTCCGTATTTACATGCTCCCGGTAAGTACGTAAAATTATTATTTCTGCCATTAGTTGTAAGTCTCAAAAATATCTTTCATCCCAAAATCAATGTTTTGAAGGCACATCCCCCATCCACAGTTGTCTTATTTTTAAATTAGGGAAATAAAAATATATCTATGTTACATATTTTAAAAGAAATAATTTAAAGAAAAACGCATATATAACATTTGACATTTGCCGACGTTATAAATAGTAAATTATTGTTTGCTAGCGATTACAATCGACTTAGTGGTCAGAGTGCTTGAACAGAATCCCGGAGGCGCGGGTTCCAATCCCGCTACGCTCAAACTTTTATACATTTTTAAATAAGTCCCACTCAAGGTATTTTTGTTATTATCAGAGTTCGGCCTTACTGCAACAAAATAAAAAAGAGACAAACAGGCTAGATTGCTGAAAATATTTTTAAACCTAAAAAGGACCTAAAAAAACTGTCATAACCATAATATCATGTGGCAAGCATTAACCATGAGAACAGTCAGGTTTCCATCAAAATCGTCAAAGTTCTTTTTAAAGCACTTCAGTACAATTTCAGGTGGCTGTAAGCGAGCTGTCCCAGTTGCAACTGTGTCGCCTAGGACGTCACTGTGCTACGTATTTTTTTTTGTTTTATTCTACCTTGTTCATGTTGAAAAAGTAAAGCTTGACTTTATTTGTGAATAATATATGAAATCATTTGTCCCAGATTTTTCCTCAAGAACAAAAATTTAAATAAGGTTACTAATATTGTGACGTTGGTGAAACTATTATCTTTTAAGATATGTTGTTTATTAGTAATCGGAAACCAGGACCGCATTTCCGTTAGAGAGGTGAAATAATAGTCCTAGATAAGTATTCATGTGTTTTGGACTTACACATCAACTCAACTCAACAACTCATCAACTCGTATTCAATTCTATGATACGATATTAACCGTTTCTAAAGATTTCTTTTATCAAAATTATCTGAAAAAATGGAATCGTAATTACGTGAAGGATCAAGCTACTCAATTTAATTGAAGTACATCAAAAATTAAGCTTCTAGACAAATGCAATCAAAAGATACGAGTATCATGTGTCGTGTTTTTCTTGGATTTTGAACAGAATTTATAGACATTTTTTACAAAAATACATAAAAAAACTATATTTGTAGTATCGCTTATTTAATATAAAGTTAGTTAGCAGCTTACGGGCTACAATGCGTGCAGCATTGTATCCGTAAACTGCACGTTGTGTCAATTTTTATAATTTGTAATTTTCATTGACCCATATTACTGGACAAGTATGGAACTCTTGATGAGCGAGATCGACTCGAAGCTGACCATTACATTCATAAACAAAATAAATATATTCAAAATTATATATTTGTACAGAACGTAACAGAATCTGTCGCAGTAATATAATTTTCTAAAACATCGGTACAAAAAAGCTACGAGTGTGCCTGAAATAACGAAGCGACTGCCTTAAATGGTTTGCGGCTATCAATCTTCGTCGTTGTCGCGCCGTCGGGAGGTCGCGTGCTATTTTGATTTCTTACAAGGACGATGCATTAGCGAAGGTTCTTTTATATATACAAACAAGTATATTTGTCCTGGTTTACGTAATACCAACATATAGAGATGTGTTTTTCAATTAATATCTGTATATTTTTGTTTAAGATTCGCATTTTGGACTATTTTTTATTAAGATTTATTGTAAACAAATATGATAGCATACAAAGAAATTGACTTGTTAAATATAATATGTTGATGTTTTTTGAAATAAGCCGGCAGTCAACGAAATTTTCTTGAATATAGCAAACAGGTTATGTTTTTCGAGCGTATTTAGTATGTATATAATAGCCACAGCTATGGCCATCTATTGGATGTAGTGGAAAAAAATAATTATGCTACAAAAAGGGACAGCACACGTTCTCTATGACCTAATAAATCACATCAAAAGTGAGATCGAAATGAAAAAGATTGTACTGATGGTCTCACTGGAGATAGAGGGCGCTTTCGACAATACATGGTGGCCGGCAACTAAAAAACAACTGGTGCGGTTGTCTGTTGTCCAAGAAATCTGTACAAGTTGTCCAAAAAATCTGTACAAGTTGGTTAAATCATACCTACAGGATCGAAGAGTGACAGTAAACTACGCAAGGGCTACAAGTGAGAGGGAAACCATAAAGAGTTGGGTCCAAGAATCCATCAATGGGCCGCCCTTCTGGAAACTAATCCTAAACTCTCTATGGCGCAAGATGGTAGCGTTGAAAGTATACTGCCAAGCCTACATAAGCAACTCGCTGGTGTGATGACTGGAGAATACGAGAACCATATTGTCCACATGGACGATGTGGTTTTCATATCACACCAGCGGGTTGCATCGGCTGAAAACACCTTATATACCGTACAGTATTGGGGTTCAGAAAACAAACTTAGTTTTGCTGCGCATAAAACAAATGCAATGCTACTCGTACTAACAAATAAGCTAAAGTATGAAACTCCAGTAATTCACATGTCCGGCACTCAGCTGACTCTTGTAAAGCAGATCAAACTGCTGGGGCTCATAGTGTACTATAAACTGACCTTTAATGAGTATGTGTTTGCTGTCTGCAGAAAAGAGGCGAACATATATAAGCAGCTAGCATGCACCGTGAGGGTTACGTGGGATCTTAGCGGCGAGATAATAAGAATCATATACGTGACAATGATAGATCCCATCGTTCTTTACAGCAGCTGCTAAGTTGCTCAAAATGCTCAAAAATCAACTAGACTTGCTGTAAAGAGGATTCGCCCAAAATATATAAATGGCGTATAAAACAGTGTATCTGACATCGGCACTAGTTCTCTCTGGCCTTCTCCTACCCGATCCGGGAGGCATCCAATATATACAGAATCAAGAAAGGGCGAGCGTACGGGTCACCTTATGGTAAGTGATCACCATCGCCCATGACCCTGTGTAACACCAGGGGAGCTACACGTGCGTTGCCGGTCTATAATATGGATGGGCACTGGGGCCCGGCATTACCCAATGCGAAACGCAGTGGCCAAAGCCACTACTTAACACCGGTTTTTTAATGCCGGAAGTTTCGCGGCCTGCATGAACAGTTTTCTCGTCAATTACATTCCCTCGTGATGTGATCTTGGAATGCCCAAGATTTAGCCTCGAAAAAATGACGCTAGAATGTCATCTAAGACTACATTTTAACGAGCAATCACTATATACCATCATGAAGAACGAGGCTACCAAATTTTCTTTCCTCACTTTCGCAAGCAAAGCCGCTGCGAGGTCGCTAAACGAAACAACTCGCCCGCCTTGCCTTAGAATAGCCAATGTTGTTGCGTATGTAGATGCGTACACCACTGCCACCTTGCAAAGTCCGGCCTAACATAACCTAGGATATAGTAACTAACAGATGAAAGGGAAGGTTTTAACCAGGTTTCGGATATAAGTATACAGTTGACTACATCGGAGCTAAAGGATGCAAGAAATTAGGAACAATGAGCAAGAATGCTCTGAACGTTGGTATGCACCAAGGAAAGAGAATTTACTGGGCTAGTAAAAATCTTAGACAGTTTATCTGGAAGTGGTTCAGAATCTGAAAGTGATGATTTATTACTCCCTAATCACTGGAAGAGCAAGCAATTGAGAGCAATTAAATCCACGTGCACAAGTGGATTAAGAACAAATTTACACTACAAATTAATAAATAAGTTTATCTCTAATTTACATATACTACTTCATCTCTAACAATAAAACGGAACGTAGCACACCCAAAGACTACCATATAAAGACAACATAAACAAGACTGATCATTAACGTACGGTACAATTCATATAGCCTGTATAACATATTTGACTAATACGACAAGATTCTACTACATGTCATTAGGTGCTATATGTCAATTGACAAAAACACACATTAGACCGGAGCGTGGCTCGTGGCTCTGTAGACTCCGCTCGGCCTATACTCATTAGGTTCACTAATCTAATGAGTATGAGCCGAGCGGAGTACTTTTGAGAAGCTGTTCAACTGGTGTTTTAATTTTTACCATTTTTTTTGAAATGTTATTCCACACTTACGAAAGAAAAATACTAAATTTAAAAACATGTAAAAATTTGAACGATTAGATTCGAAGTCGCACCTTATGTATACTGTCCAAGCACTTTGACCAACTAAACTATACGTTCTTACCAAGCTACGTCGAAATTTTTATACGCTTGTTACAACTGTTGGTTTTAATACATATGTACGAAGACACTTGTTATAACAATTAAAAAAATACGACTATTTACAGTTGGGTCTACCCACGTGTATGTAAAAGGTGATAAGAATAGACAGAATCACCAGTATTTTAAGAAGAAATTATATAACTATATTCAAGCCTACAAAAGAAAGTGAGCCGATTCGCGAAACTAGTGATAAGTAATATATCTTTGCAGTGAGCCGACATGTACAAACTTGATTGAGACTTGGGCTTATCATACGTCGGTCAAACAAAAAGAAGAATCGGTATTGGAGTGAAGGAATATTTCTCCGATATAAAGAATGGGCATATATCGAAGTCAGCAGTGTGTGAACATACAGTAGATAAACCTAACCACTAAATCAGGTGCTATAAATCCCCACCTTCTCAATAGAGAGATCAGATATATTCCAAGAATAATAGAGGCTATTGAAATATAAAAATATCCTAATTTCA
>DWMZ01002757.1:0-13656 GCA_018249855.1 Eueides tales michaeli | reverse complement strand
AATTCAACGCCGCGCTTTGTCTTCGGACCAGAGCGAAGAAATAAAAACATTAAATATTTAAATTAAAAATATTTCTTTTTCTTGAGTGGCGATCGTACCCCCAACCTATCGTTTATTGTCACATGCTAGTGCCGCTGCACCACGACAGGCCACTAAAATTTTATTGTTTTCTAAAATTTTTGAGTTATATTAACGTCTAGTGCTTATTAAATGAATACGTGCAACCTTTAAGAAATTTTTAAATCTTTTTTCTTAGCTTTACGCTGTATGTGACATAGGTATATGAAGTTAGGGAGCCGCATTTTTAAGTCATTCCGTAGAGGAACGTAATGCCGCGTTAATTCTTCTTATATGTTAACAAGACATAACGCGGCATTAAGTAAGGAAGTGAAGATAATTCATTCTATCGAGTGGAAATCAAACCCACAGCCGACAAACTTACAATTAAACATGTATTTACGCTATTAAAGTTTCTGTTTAATAGAATATTGAAATAATTTGCCGAAATAATAGAATTACATATTTATATGCAGAATAATGAAAAAAAATTTCACGTTAAGGAAATTAAGTTGTGTATTTTTCCATTACTTATTTAAATAAATCTATTTTATAACGAAAATAATAATTCTCTCTCATCTACCATGGCGCAGCGCTAAAATAATGCAAATTAATACACGACATGTTGTTGGTTCGATCCCCGTTCGTGGAAAATGAAACAATTATCTTTTTTTATCTTTATTAACCTTCGATTAGTGGCACCTCTATCCTAACACAGTTGGTGGCATGTATATCACACATACACTACACTCTTCCGGACGTATAACAATAGAGAAAACTCTTTCCAACACATAGGGTTGTATAAACAAGTCACTTGAACGTTCAGAAAACAACTTTTTAATTTAAAAAATTATAAACGATTAAAATTATATAACCAAAATATTCTTTCAATGACTTAGTGTACATAGGAATCCAAGTTCAAAAAAGTAATGTCAAAACTCACAATTAACATAGGAATTAACATCAACAACTAATTTTTTCACCCAAGAATATCCTTGATCCAGTGCAGTAAAACCCACCGAAAATATTCCTAAGAAAATATCCAAAACCGAATTCTGATGGCATGACATCCACTCACGCTAAACAAATCGTTAGAACACATAAGTTTGGAAAAAAAAATCAAATAAAATGTAGAACTTGCTACAAGTGAGTGCTAGGTAGTGAGTGCTAGGGAGTGAGTGAAACATTAGATACACTCAAAACAAATTGTTTTGGAGTGTTGAATACAAACGTATTTTTTACACTTCACGCATGTGAAACGCGTCACTCTCGAGCGCTGTTCAGCATAGCAAGGTCTGCACCTTTTGGGTTTCGGAGTTTCCTGTTCTGGACCATCCAGTTGCTCCTCTCTTGAAAGTCGACGTTTAACTCTGATAATCCTTGATGGCTCTCTCAGTTTCTTCTTCACCATCCATTCTTGCTGCATTGTGCTGCTCATCTTCTGCTCTCTGCTCAACGTTTGCTCTTTCTTGAATGTCATCAGCTCCCTCATCTTTGGCTTCTTCGTGATCGTCTACCATCGGAATTTTCCTTTTCAATTCAAAAGGGGAGGGGTCCGAACGCACTGGTTCTTGGAAGGGCCAGGCGATTGAAGAGGGGCGTGTATGCCTCACATACACGCCACTAACGGAAGGTTAAAGAAAAGCTGCTGTATTGAGTTTCGCCGCTAAACAAGCAATGCCTCAAAATTTGTCGGAAATTGGGGACAATTAGTATCTTAATGGAAACAAAATGACTCTAAATTGGTTTCCTAAGTTCCCTCTGCCTATCCTACTATATGCGGGATACAACGTGAAGCTGAAATAACTCTAAAACCAAATAAAACCGGGTTAAGTTGCCTGTTAAATAATCAACGCTGATAATTAAAACATATTTAAAACAAACTAAAGCATTGATTCCATAACAAAATAATCTTTTGTTTGTATTTCAAAATATTATAACAAGTATATCAAATGCTTGCTTTTGAAACTTTATTTTAATTAAGTTTTATAAATGTTTATTTCTTTTAGTTTTATGCTGTATCCATATGGGGTAGCAATGTTGGCAGAGGGAATGTGGTAATCTAGTTTTAACTCTGTTCCCAAAAGAATACTTCGGTTTCTTATTTTCTACTAAATTCTTAACGAAATGCGTGTTACGTGGCGGAGCACAACGCTGTGCTATGCCTTGTTACCAGAGTATTGATGAGTTTATTTACTCTCTATATATAGTAAGTTCAGGAGAGGATTCCGAAGAAGTCTCCTCTTTAAAAATTATGTACTTGAATTGGATTTGCTTAAATAATTCTCAATATAAAAGTGTTTATACTATATTGACTATACTGTTTATACTACATAGAATCGACGCTTTTAGGAGAGATCCCCACTTGAAAGAATTACACATTTAATGAATTTCTTGGTTCTAAAAACTTGAGGCCTGTCGTGGCGCGCGTACCCACGCATGTGATTTTAAACGCGACTGGTTGTGGGTTCAATCCCCGCTTAAGGAAATGAAATATTTAATATTTTCAATTTAAATATTTATTGTTTTTATTATTTCGCTCTGGAAGCCAGGCTAAACTCGCCATTGAGTTCCGCCACTCAACATGCAATGACTCAAATTCGGCTGAAAGTGGAGAACGGGACATAGTGTCATAACACAAGGTTCCCTAGTTTCCTCTGTCTAGTGATTGAGTGAGTGTAAAGTCACATGCTTGTGGGGCACGAGCGCCAAGACAGACCTTGCATCTCTATCTTATATATTATTAGTAGAGTTGACAAATTCAGCTCGGAATGGTTCAAAAAATACGAATTTGAACGCAAGCCAGAGCCCTGGCCTGGCCTCTATTTTAAAGTTTCATTCATTTCAAAATGAAATACACAAATTAATGTGGAATCACGCATTGGCTTTAAAATATTTTATGACATATTTTGACAGTCCTACGCTCTAAATATGATTAGATTTGTTTTGTGTCTTTATTAATTAGATAATTGGGAGACTGATGAAATATTATATTATACGTTTTTAAAATTAGAACTTTTTTTTCTACTTGTGGAATTACACTTTCAGAATAGTAAAAAATAATAATTAAATGTATAACTCGTTTTATGATAAAAAATTAACCGGTATGATGCACAAACGCACGAACAAAAAGACAAAAGTACCAACTGACAAAAATAATAAATTTTCTCATATATCTTCCATGTACAGACAGTGATCACTTACAATATGTATTTACTCGCCTTGGTTATCAAAGCACAGTGTTGAGATCCGCCGTGCGACGTATAATGTCTCCATATAAAAAATGGTAAATTATCTTAATACGAGTACTTCTCTTTGTGAATCAAAGTTATGACAAGGTAGATAAAGAGAATTTGGGAATCTAGTGTGGGGACCTTTTAGGAACGTAGAACCTTATTCTACGTTCCTAAAAGGAAACCTACCCACTTTCCGCCAAATTTAAAACTTTGCGCGTTCAGTGATTTGAACTCAACGGCGCTCTTTGCCTTGATAGTAATGATCCAAGAGACAATAACTATTATATGAAATTAACAGAAAGTATAAATAATCGCTTTGGTAACGTTATTACGTAAAGGCATATCTGTGTGACTGTAAATGATAGGTTGATAGTTCGTTCCCTACTTGAAGAAGTGAAATATTGAATACTTAGTATTTTAATTTCTTCAAATTTAGCGGAAAGTTAATTTTATCTAGTTTGTGTGATTACGAAATAAATATGTTGAAAGAAATATATTTAGATTATTTGTATCATGTTCTAACTCTTTCTAATTTGATTGGCGAAAGTCAACGACACCGTCTGCCTTGTTATCATAGCGAAGGAATGAAAATATCAAATACATAATTTCCTCGAGTGGGGATCGAACCCGATACCTGTTACTTTCATAATAAAATTATTATTCCACTAAACCTAGTCTATAATAAAGCAGTGGATATCAAAACTAAATACCGAACTACGGTAAGTACAGAAATTTCCAAGAGCAAACGTACAAGGTTTCCAATAAAATTAATATGGCTTTACCAAGTGTCTGTTATCATAGAACAGTATTAAAATGAAAGTAGCATACATATGGATTAGAGGAGAGACCTGCTAAATCCGTTTTTAGTTTTCTATTCGTATAGTTTTGTATCATTGAGAAGTGAAAAACATACGTCATGTTTTAATTTTTTTTTATCCTTACTACTCGGAGCGGGCATCAATTAGGTTAATTTCCTTAATTTGATAATAAGACAAAGCGCGTGCATTTTATTTCGAGGAGGAGATACGTGAGATTCCCTTTGCCTATCTAGGTAGGAGACATAATGTGAAGATATACATATTAATATGCTAGATCTATTTCTATTATTTTGAACTTAAACTTGAAAACTGTTCCCCATTTTTCGCTGAATTTAATGAGCAACTTTGAATTCAAAGTCGCTCATTAAATTAAGATATTTTCTTTTTCTATTTTTGTTAATTTGAAATAAAAAGCAAAGAAAATATTTTTCTATTCAGTATAAATATTTACTTAAAATATTTAATGAAGCTTAAAAGATCGGGTTGAGTTGAAGAAATCAAGACTATATAAAATATCTTCTCATTTTACTCAAGGTTGAGGCTTTTAACCTCAAAAAGTATAGACATGTCAAGGAATCTTATTTTGTTTAACAAAAATGTTTAATATACATAAGTATGCAATTAACTTAATGTTTTTCTTTGAATTCTTTGTACTTTCTAATTTTTTATTGTTTTCACGTATTAGAGAAAAGTCATTGTTACCATTCTGTTTTCTTGGGCGGAGCTTAACCCACTATATGTCTAAATACTTTGATTTATATAGATCCATTTCTGATTTTTAGTTTAACATTGTATGCTGGACATACTATATGAAGTGGTGGAACTCAACGCCGCGGTTAATCTCGATACCAGATATAGACAATTTAGACTTAAATGCACAACTGATGTGGAAATACTTAATAAATCCATAACTGAATACTAAAAATTTATATATATACATAAATTTTACAATTTATTTTTTTCAAGAGTTGTACCTACTTACTTATGTTACCTTTTTTGTGTATTCAATATTTTTATTTTATTATTTTAATTGTTAGATATATCAAATTACATACGGACAGACATCGTCTGTCTGTCCGTATGTATTTTGATATTGAGCGTAATAGTAATTGAGCGTATAAGTATTTCATTTTTACCCTTTGAGGTATAAAACGTTAAAAGAAAAAACGAAATTAAAAATCACTGAATCGCTTTTTTATTGTAAATTTAGGTAAGTATCAGCTAGAGTACTCTCAAGTGAATTTGTTTAACAACGCGTGTTATTAAAATGAAGGTACAATGTTTATTTAATAATAAAAAAATGAAGCCTATTGTGGCGCAGTGATATAAGCGTGTGGCTGTAAACATGACAGGTTGTGGGTTCGATCCCCATTTGAGGAAATTAAATATTTAATAATTTTAAATGAAATATTTAATATTTTTATTTCTTTTCTCTGGTAGAAGAGTAAAGCGTGGCGTTGAGTTCTGGCACTCAACACGCAATGCTTCAAATTTGGCGGAAAGAGAGGAACAAAACAGAATGCCTTAACACGAGATTCCCAAGTTCCCCCTGCCTACCCTGCCATGTGCAGGATACAGCGTCTAGCTGAAAAATATAATAATATTACCTAAGAGGCAGAAATATAAGTAATTATGAAGTTTTCCCCATTCGAGGAAAAGTGGAAATTGTACCTACTACTATACAACAGACCCAAATAAAATACTTCTTTCCCTTCAATGAGTGTCGAACTCATACTAATTATTTCTACTCAACTAAGCATTTTCGTCTTATCGTATTACAAAGTATACTATAATAATATTAATAATATAATACGGCCATGTGTCTGACCTTTGCAACGTTGACATTTGTCAAACCACCAACAGCGAATGTCATTGACAGTATCTAAATATTATAATATAGGTTTACAATCTGTTGGTTTATGTTAATAATTCAGGGTATTAGGTAATATACCTAAAGTGAGGCTGGGGCATAAAATTATGGGTGCGATCCTCGTTTGAGAAAATGAACTACCTTTTATTTTCATTCCTTTGCTCTAAAAAGAGTGTCAAATTGAGGCGTTGAGTTTCGCCACTCAACATTCGATGTCTCTAAATCTGAAAAAAGTGTTTTAATATGCACAGAGTGTATTTTCACTAAGTCACTAAGTTCCTTGTCCCTTTCATGTCGGAGATAAAAGCTAAAAATAACATTTAGAGACTTGTCTTAATTTTTGAAATTGCATGTTCGATGATGAAATTTGCGCTTTGTCGTTTTGATAACTAGCGGGGAATTTAAATAAATTATCCTCCTGAGAGTAAATCTAATGCTGGTATGACCGTCCGCTAGAGATTGTACTGCGCCCCAACGGAGTAATGCGTTAAGCTAAATATTGTAGGTAAAATAATATTTCAATATCCATTTTTTGTTCAGCTGAAAAAGCAGCAGAGGGAACCTGGGAACCTTATGTTAAGATAATCTGTTCTGTTCACCACTTCCCGCCAAATTAGAGGCATTACGTGTTTTGTAGTGGAGCCCATCGTCGCACTTTGTCTTGATAGGAGAGCTATCTAATATAATTATTAAACGTGCCACGATAGATCTCAATTATTGTTGTAAATCAATATATTTCTTTACTAATTTTAAAGTGTTATATATTATATTCTTTATTGCACTTAAAAAAAACATAAACGAAAAAACAAAATTTAAAATATGTTCACAATGGTGGGCTTATTTCTAAAAGAAATTAATTTAGTGTTTATTAGTTGATGTTAATTTAGTGTTTTTCTTTCCTAAGTGTGGAATAACTAATTTATTCCACACTTAGGAAAGAAAAACACTAAATTAAAAAATGTATAAAAATTTGAACCTAGCAGAATTTAAACCCGCGCCTCTTGGAAACCGTCCAAGCGCTCTGACCATCTAAGCCAGACGTTCTCACCAAGTTACGTTGAAATTTTTATACGCTTGTTATAACTTGTTAATGTTGTTAGCATCTCTGTAAGGAGATTTCCGCTACCCAACAATGATTCCTTAGAATTATCGTTTGGTAAGAGAGAATGCTGTTTATTAAATATTTTTCTAATTTAAAAGTTTAAATCCTAATAAAAAGTAATAATATTAGCAGGATTTCTAGAAATCTCTACGGTTAAAAATAATAACGGGATTTTCTATTTCACCTTAAGACACGTAAACAAAGCTACGGGTGAAGACTTGTAAAAATTTAATTTACATGCAAACGAATTTTAACCTCGCCTACTTCCACATTTCGGGGCAAGTTACAGTCAATCTACTTGTCGCTACTACAAGATATTGAAACTAACTATTATCATGATTAATTATCTGTTGAATTAAAATAAATATTTGCATCTACAACATTCTATCCAGCTTCACGTTATTTCACTCATATGAAACATATAAGAGGGTCGGTAGTGAGAACGTAGTGTATGCAGCCCACAGTTACAGTTATTGCCTGAATTTTCAAACTATCTGAAGGGGTCAAGCTTGCAGTGTGATAAACTGAGTGCTAGATCTTCATTCGAGAAAATAGAACATATAATATTTTTATTAACTCACTCAGTTAACGTTACAAGCTGCGGCGTTGTGTTTTGCCACTAACCACGCAATACTTCCAAAATTCAGCGAAAATGAGGGGCGGGGAAATGACTTAATGATAACGGACTGTCTTACACTATGTTCTCAGGTTTCCTCTACTTACCCTGTTAAAATAAAATCAGTTTATTTATTATCGGAGAAAATCTTACGACTGAGCTCAGAAACGTAACGTAACTTCCAATCTATTTATAAATTTGAATTAAAAGCGCTGTTGAAACGCAGTCAATTATATAACAAACGAAAATTATATCATTAAGACAATGTAACCTCCAATTTATGTTAAAATATTTCACATGAAACCTTCACCCTACTTATAAAGTCCGCTAACGAATCTAAACTTGAGATGCAAAAGCGAACTTTGTTTTACTGTCCGTTTCTCTTAAACATATTAATATATTTGGTTTACGTCTATATACAAGAGTCCATAGTAGTGGAATATTGTCTGGCTGTTGACGCGGCAGTCGTAGGGTCGATTTTCACTTTGGGGATTATTAAATTTGATTTACTTTCATTTCTTTGCTCTGTTAGATAGAGCGTGGCGTTAATTTCTATCACTCAACTCGTAACAAAGGCCTCATTGTATGGTGAAAGGAGCCTTTCGCACTAATTCGGTTTTCCCTGTCCATCCATATACGCGATATCTAACTATAATAAAATACGCTTCCGTTCACCAATTTTCAACAGTGGTGGGACTCAAAGCCATGCTTAACCTTGTTACCAGAGTGAAGAAATAAAAATATTAAATAATGCATTTTCTGGAGTGTGAATCGAGCCTACAACATGTTGCGTTTGCAGTCACATACTCCTGGGCCGCGATAACCCTCTCTATATTATTTATTTTGATCTACACGATAATACATGCATATTTTATAATATTAATTTTATTTGCCAAATATTATTTTTCTATTGCAAAACACTGTTTTTAGATGACTTAACCATACCAGAACTATAAAAAAAATCATGAATAAATAAGGGCCGTTGTAGGTTCGATTCCTTGTTTTGATAAAAAGACAAAAGCGTTAAGTTTCGCTACTCATCAAGCAACCTTTTGAAAATTAAACGTAAAAATTTAAAAACTTCTTATATAAGAAAATACAACGTGAAACTATAGGATAACAACATTTTTATCAAAACTACCCATTAAAAATTTATTAAATTTGTATTCATTACTTTTTTATTTATGTAGAAGAGTTAGGGCGATTTGCTTTGTTTCCTGGGGTATGGTCCTTTTTTGTCCTTTTTCGTTCTGATAGGAATGACGTTATAGGAATAAGAGAAAAATTACATAAAAATTAACAAAAAAATATATTTCACCAAATGAAAATTGAATCCGCAACGATCGTGTCTACACTCAATTCATAATGTCAAAGTAATTTGTTTCTTACTTCCTGACCCATACTGACTACAATAAAAGATATTGTAAACTAAAACGGACTCCGTCGTAGCACAGCGTTACAGTATCTGACTATAAACGAAACTGGCGTAAGTTCTATTTCCACTTCAAAAGAAAGAGTTATTTTCATTTTCTCCCTTACAATAAACGCATGGCGTTTAATTCCAAGACACAAAACAAAAATTTATTGCTAATTAAACAGTGGCTTAACAATAAGTTCTCTCTATTTACCCTAATATTTTCAGGATACAGCGTTAAAAAAGAATATAGAATTTTATTGGTTAATTACATTATTCATTTACAGATTGCTCCCAGTATACTTCATATTCAAGCCGTTCTCAAGTTTCGCGCCAACAGTAATTGCCCTCAACGTCTCTTGACAATTTTTTCAACTGTACTTGGCATATTTCTTATACGATAATATTGTACCAGAGACTATATCATTTTTTAGCTTCTAGTTGCATATTCTGAGAACCTAGTGTTAAGACTCTCTGTTTCTATTAAGACACTTTTATTTTTCATTTTCTGGTGAATTGAGGCAGTGCATGTTGAGTGGCGGAATTCAAAGCCGCGCTTTAACTTATTTCCATAGCGAGAAAATGTTTATAGTTAAATGGCTATTTCCATGCGCCTCGACAGGTAATAGCCATTTAACTATGAATATTTTCTTTGTTCAGTATTTCTTTATTTTCAGGAGGAAAATAAAGAAATACTGGTATCATTAATGGAAAAGAACAAAAGTAACAAGTTTAGTACAAATAACGAATTCCATGATTAAGGCGTATGTAGTTGTTTCAAATTAATATTTTCTATAAATACAATTATTATATTCAATTCGATTCTATGTGACATGTGTTGAATGCCTCATTTGACTGAAAGAGTCTTCATGGGAATGGAATGTGTAACATTAGGTTACCACGTTCCCTTTACCTGCGCTGCCATACATATGCAATGAATAACAAAGACTGATTAGTATAATTTACAAAAAATAATTTTCTCTTATATGAAAAAAAATATAAAGAGTCTTTCTCCCCATCCAGCAGATATTCTACGAAGTCTTTTCGACGTTATGCAACTATCCTTTCTTCGTGAAGTTAGATTAAACGAGATTTACTCTACTCTGTTGTATTATTCACAATAATTATTATTTTTTCTATTTTATTACTTTTTGAAACCTGCTTTATTTTAAAAGGTTATATAAAGCCTAACTACTGTACGATAAAATTTGAGCCGTATTTAAATAAAATTCCCATTTTAGAGAGATCCGCGTACTGATATTTTAATATATTATGCGGAATTCGCTGAATTTTCAAGCTAAACACATGAAATCCACGATAGTTTTATTACCAAGCGGTTCCATAGTAATAAGTTATTTGTAATGTAAAGCTATATCTGATTTACTAACTTGTTTTTTTAAATTAAAACTAAGGATTTCTGCAATTTCTTGAAAAGCTGGACGAAAAATGGGGCTGCCTTAACATTAGGTACCCTCTGGTTACCTTCTTGTATGCGGTGTATATGAGTTCTTACTCCAAGTCCCTTCTGTCTACCTTGTTATGCCGTTATCTACATTTATTTTATACTAAATTTAAAATCGTATAAAAATTTCAACGAAGCAGGATTTGAACCAGCGCCTCTTGGAATCCGTCCGTTACAAATTGTTTATGTTGATAGCATCTCTGTAGGGAGAGTTTTACAATTTTCCGCTACCCAAAGACAATTCTTTAGAATTATTGTTTGGCTAGAGAGAATGCTATTTATTAAATATTTTTTTTATTTTTAAAGTGTTATTCCACACTTAGGAAAGAAAAATACTAAATTTAAAAACGTATAAAAATTTGAACGAAGCAGGATTAGAACCCGCATCTCTTGGAATCCGTCCAAGCGCTCTGACCACTAAAGCACTCGTTCTCACCAAGCTCTGTCGAAATTTTTATACGCTTGTTACAACTTATTTATGTTGTTAGCATCTCTGTAAGGAGATTTTTACAAATTTCCACTACCCAAAGACAATTCTTTAGAATAATCGTGTAGCAAGAGAGAATGCTATTTATCAAATATTTTTACTATTTTTAAATTGTTATTCCACACTTAGGAAAGAAAAATACTTAATTTAAAAAAGTATAAAAATACTAAATTTAAAAACGTATAAATATTTAAACGAAGCAGGATTTGAACCCGCGCCTCTTGGAATCCGTCCAAGCGCTCTGACCACTAAGCCATTCGTTCTCATCAAGCTTCGTCGAAATTTTTATACGCTTGTTACAATTTATTTATGTTGTTAGCATCTCTATAGGGAAATTAAACGTATAAAAAAATTAAATTTAGTATTTTTCTTTCCTAAGTGTAGAATAACACTTTAAAAATAGTAAAACTATTTAATAAATAGCATTCTCTCTTGCCAAACGATAATTCTAAAGAATTGTCTTTGGGTAGCGAAAAATTGTAAAATTCTCCCTACATGGAATAACACTTTAAAAATAGTATTTTTTTTTTATTTTTTTATATTTTTCAAATAACTATTTTAATAATGATTGGCAATAAACGTATTAACGTATAGCAATTTCCCGTTTCTCTGACACAACCTCACCCAAGTTTTCATTCTACCACCTCATTGTGTTCACTATCACTACTTTAAGATGATGTTTTATAATAGATAGATTTTGACTACAGGCGACGATTAAAACTTAAACGAACGTTGTAACTTCTTCCAGGCAAACATTATATTAATTGCAAGCCTTGATATACCCGAAAACAAATAGATATTCTACTTGTATTACTACTTTTTATTACCTTGCATATTTTTTTCGTAAAAATATTTTAAGTGCAAATACTCTTTTTCTACTATTTTATATAGTGATTTAATTAAAAATTTTTCATCACAATCAACTACTGTAACTATGCCGCAATTTTATTGTTTATTGTTATTATTTATATTTCTTTAGCAGATATTACATATTTTTTATGTCAATAACAATAATTTTAATATTGTTTGACGTAAATTGTTTGTAACTTATAGTTTAGCTCGACCGTTATGATTGTTCTTAAGATGTTCCAGATCTTCATTTTTAATATGTTAATGCAAAATGCTCGCCACGTTCGATAAATTTTGTTATGACAGCATTTCAATATTTCTTATAGCTTAGCTAGACTGTTATGTTGTTTATCAGATGTTCCAAATCTTCAATTTTGTTATCTCATTGTAAAATACTCATCAACCTCTATAACTTTTGTTATGAAAAAAATTAATTATGCCTTATAATTTATCTGGACCTTTGTTATTCTGCATCAGGCGTGGAAGTGTTCGAAATCAAATATAGCCTATGTTCTGCCAAGACGTAACTATACACCAAAAAAAAAAATGAAATCGGTCCAATACTTTAAAAGATGTGCTCGTGCAAACAGACAAGCAGAGAAGCAAAAATTTTAAAAATTGGAGATTTTTGTTCTTTTAGTTACCTATATTTATTCGTAAATATATTTAATGTCAACGCAGACACGACTTTTTAACTGTTTTATTATAATATAGATAAAACTGTCACTCTATTTATAAATTCCGCTAACGAATCTAAACTGGCTTCTTTACATGTAATTATAGAAGAATCCATAGGTGTTTGAGGGTACGTTTCCCATTTTGGGCAGTCATTATATTTAATTTACTTTCATTACTTCACTCGGTCAGATAGACTGTGGTGTCAATCCTCGTAACAAAAGGCTCTTTTTCTGGAGAAAGAAGGGTCAGGAGCCTTTCGTACTAATTCGGTTGCCTAGATCATTTATGATTTCTAACTTTATTAAAAGCACCCATTCGTGGAAAGGAGTTTGCTGCCTTGCTACCAGAGCGTATATTATGATAATATTAAATATTTCATTTTTTTGAGTGTGGATCTAATCACCAACTTGTTGCGTTTACAATCACAAGCTTGTGCTCCTGGGCCACGATAAACTTCTCTATTATTTATTTTAATATACAAAATAATATTTACTTATTTCGTAAAAAATAATATACTGGTAAATTTAAGAAGTTATTATATAATATTGTACTAAGATGACACAAAAAGATATTCCAGAAAATATAAAGAATCCATAAGAGAATTCATGTTTGGTTACAAAACAAAAGCTCAACTTTAAGCTTCGCTACTCACGCAATGTTTCGAAAATTAGACGTGACAGTAGGAAACTCGTTAATAAATACTTTATTCTAGAGGAAGCTATTTTAGGCTTAGGGTCTTTAATGTTAGATAATAAACATAAGACTAATGGTGCATGATCAGTAACGTAGGATATTAAAATATATTTACTTGCACTTCTGTTGTCGATACAACGATCGTTTCGAGTCGGAAAAGTATGACCGCTTAAAAGACGATGGGACGCCATCATATCTAAATATGTGCCACTATTTGAGTCAGAACTATTTGAAGCTATATTGATAAGCACGTTACGAATTAAGACTAAAATTTTAACCTGTTCCAGAGATGAGAGACATAAATCTAGGCTATCACAAAATTTACATATATTGTTATATGATGAGCGGTAAACTGCTACTATAGCATATTCATT
>DWMZ01002756.1:0-13656 GCA_018249855.1 Eueides tales michaeli | reverse complement strand
CTCGTATCCGTGTGCGTACGTATGTGTTTAAAATCTTTTTCGTTCAAAAGGTAAGGATAAGGATTTAAGTAGCTAGGCCGTGCGAACATCGAGACGTCCGTACGGATTCGCGATCGGAATGGTTCTCTCAAAAAATCTTCTTCCTAGTATACATATGTGGGAAAATTAAGATTTACTTGTTATAAATATTTAATAAAGATTTTCATAAATAACGACTGGAAATAGAATCCACTTAAAATATATAACATTAGTTGGTCCTCAGTCCGCAGACTATGTAACTTGTAAAGCATACAGTGGTACGTACGTACGTACTGTTAGCTTGCGACCTCACATTTGAAGTCACCAGAAATTTAGAATAACAAAAACTCTTGATACAATTCATTTAACTTTTACTGAGCTTTGTAATTGCTGGTTTATGTAAATTTGTGGCTTTATACAAGTTATATATTATTTATTTAAGTTTGTTTATAAACTGGCGGTACAATGTCAGACTATAAACGTGACGGTCGTGGATTTGTTTCACAATCGGAAGATTGAATGATTTTCATTTCATATCTCTCATGATAAAGTCTCAATAATTGGTCGGTGAATTGAAAAGGGGGGCGTGATAACAAAAATATTATTATGATTTAATTAGTTACAAGTTTTCAGATGGATTAATTCAGAGTCAGAACAATATATACAGTCCCCTCTGTGAAGCTCCGTAACTATCAGATAGTCGTGGTTGTAGAAATTAAAACTTTTGTCTGTGAAGTTATATCTCAGCATGTCTAACTACACATGTACATGTATACAAGAACTATGCTTGTTATATTTACATTGTGTTATCATGGATGTGTCGATCTGCTTTGCCGAGTGCTTGTAAATGAGTTATTAGTCGACTACGCAACGCAAAGAAGGGTAATGGGTTTATCAGTCTATATACGTATGAATGTATATATATGACATAGTATAGACAACAACAAATTAAACAATTGATTCGTCTTTAAGTAAAATAAAACGCAACACAGACACTGGTGAATGTATATACTTCTAATACATATATTAATAAAACAATAAAAAAGTGTATACAAAATGTATTGTTACATTTAATTTTTTGATAAAAAAAAACCATTGTAGGCTATATACAAGTAGTAATGGAACACACGCCTATAATTTTTTAATTATTTTTCTAAACAACAACTTCTTTTAAAAATCCCTTTCTACCGCCTATTTAACTTGCTCAAGTTATTTTGTAAATACATTTTGAACTGATCTTAATACGCATTAAAAGATCTGAGTCCCTATTACAGTTACAATATATAATTCCAGCAATATAGCAAAATAAGCATGGATTAAATAAATAAATATAGATTTTCAATTGAAATACCTATAAAAAAGTAAGAAATTCGTTCCAAATGTTTTCGCGTCAACGTACCTGTCAAGGCGACAACATCGCAGATTGCGAAGTCAAATAAATTAAAATGAGATTCTACGTTGCTCTATCTTATTAAAGATCAATATTTATCGCAGTGAGCGAAACTTAATGCCTTGCTATGACTTTTTTATATTATAAACTAGACAAACTAACGTTCGATTACTTGAAGATAAGTGATCACTGTATCCCACGACTCGGAGTAACACAAGAGGAGCTACAGGTGCGTTGTTGACATCTAGTATGAATATAGGCGCTTTTTAAAAGTTCCAATAACGTATCAACGCAGGAATACTGCCGCTGTTAGGCTATTTCACAATGAAGTGAGAAATAATAATAATTTTTTTAACCGAGTGGTTATTGAACCAGCGGTCTTCGGGCAGTTGCTGTTCTGTTACTTCCGCTTGCTACTATCTACTTGTTATAATTTTTATAATCTATAATTACTAATTTGATATACTTTATTTTATTACAAATTTTCTGTATTTTGGGAAAAAAAGTCTTAATTTTTTTGCTAATCTTGTCATTAACACAATAAGAGAGTGTCGAAGCACTGCGCTGTACATCTGACTGAGTATTCGTGAGTGACGTTTGTAAGTTTGTGATTGCCACTCGGAAGAATAATTTATTTAAAATACTAAATTTAAAAACGTATCAAAATTTGAACAAAGCAGGATTTGAACCCGCACCTCTTGGAATCCCTCCAAGCGCTCTGACCACTAAGCCATTCGTTCTCACCAAGCTCCGTCGAAATTTTTATACGCTTGTTACAACTTATTTATGTTGCTAGCTAGCTAGTATCTCTAAAGGGAGATTTTTACAAATTTCCGCTACTCAAAGACAATTCGTTAGAATTTTCGTTTGGCAAGAGAGAATGCTATTTTTTAAATATTTTTACTATTTTTAAAGTATTATTCCACACTTAGGAAAGAAAAATACTAAATTTAAAAACGTATAAAAATTTGAACGAAGCAGGATTTGAACCCGCGCCTCTTGGAATATTTAAAAAATAGCATTCTCTCTCGCCAAACGATAATTCTAACGAATTGTCTTTGGGTAGCGGAAATTTGTAATTCGCTTTTCTTTTATTTATATTTAAATATAGTGTAAATACATAATTTAATAAACAAAGTTTACTTTTCTATTCTTATAGCATAAAATTTAAGAGTCTGCTTAAAATTTAAGAGTTTGCAGTTTGTTTAGCATAAAATTTAAGAGTTTACTTAGTTATAAGGACATATATGTATATTATATCATATTAATAATTTTATGCAACCCACTGTACTTGCTGTCAGAGTTATCACCGGCACTAAGAATGTGTCATATATCATTCTATCTGATCACAAGAGTAAAGCCGCCGGCAAAAACTGTATGTAATATAATAATCACGATAACTATCAAATAAATATAATCAATATTTTTTTTTTCCAATCAAATAGCTTTGTCAGCCATGAAAATAAAACCAGAGTGAATGTGAGTGTGAACACTAAAAAGTGAGGCTTAAAATTTTAGAATTCAACACACACTCGTAAGTAAGTACAGTAAATTCCACAGAGACGATAGAACGATATCAATGTTTGTGTAGCTTTTGAATTAAGCCTGCGCGAGTTTTCAGCTTGCATTTCGTTGCTAGGGCGTAGACTCGTAGAATAGACGTAGAGAAACCCTATTATCAACGTTTTTATAATATTTAGTGTTTAGTAAGGGAATTCAACGCCGATTTTTTACTTGTTATGAAAGCGAGAAAATGGAGAAATGATAATACAAATGCATCTAATAATCATTTGATCTTGATGAATTTAACAATAATCTCCTAAAAGGTTAAATGTTTATAAAAAAAAACTGTATCATAATAATAATTATGAACACTGAAAATGCTTGGACAAGAGATCACAGATTTCTTGTCCTCTAACTGCTTTTTCTTTGTCGAGATTTATTTCATTAGGGATCAAAGCACAATGGCTCTTTTTTATTTAAGATAACGCCGCAATGTGTAGGAGCATTGGTTTTATAATTATTATGACATTAATTTGACAATAGTTTACAACGATATTTTAAAATAATGTAACTTGAGTTATCCATAGCGTTTCCATATATTTTATATATTCTATGTTATTTGGCTATCTCTATTTGGGTTTATTAATTAATTATGCCCCTAGAGAATATTTTTCTAACAAGAAGGTCAGTCTAGGTCATATTGTAGAAAATATTTTAGAAGAAAAGAATTACTTAAACATTATTTGTATTCTGTGGGCGTATCGTGGAATAATTTATAAAGTGCTTCTGAACAAGCGTTAGCGTTGAATAATTTGTGATGTATGAACTGTTTTTTTGTTTTTATTTATAAACAAAGTAAATTCCAAATCAAAATCATATTGGATCGTTTTTAAGAAATAAAAGAAAAAATAAATTATGTAATTAATATACAGTTGTCTGACCGTAAAAATGAGGTTCCGATTTCGATTTCTATTTCTTCAATATGGTGTTGAGTATCGCCACACACATACACACCCACATAAGTACAAGTGCACTTGCCTTTTCCCTTCAACGAAATACAATTGTACTTGTTTTCACTTTCTTGGTTGAGCTGTGTTTATAATATTAATTCTGTTGCGTTATTTAACATACTGCATGTTAATGTTACCTTTACTTATTTATTTCTTTTTAATATTTGCATAGCAGGGTCGGCAGAACAAATAAGGTGTTAAAACACATAGATGCAATTTACATGAGTGTAGGCAGAGGGATCGTAGTATTAAGACTGTTAGTTTTGATTGTGATCGACCTCTACTTTCCATCTGAAATTCAGTAAGAAAGCTGTTTGGTGAGCATTTCGGCACTCTTACTCATTTGACGTAGTCCCGGATTCGATTCTTGGACAATTCATAAGTCGAGTGGGCCAGATGGCATTTCTCCACTTGTGCTCTGTTCATGTTTTTCTGAACTAACACCGGTGTTAACGCTTCTGTTTCGGCACTCTTACTCATTTAGCGTACTCCCAGATTCGTGGAAGAGCTCTCTTATCCACCTGATTCAGAAAAAAGGCGATGGTGTCGATCCAATTAACTACAGGCCTATTGCTATCACCTCCCTGCTCTCAAAACTTATGGAGAGTATAATAAATAGCCAACTCTTAGTATATCTGGAGGATCACCTATTGATTAACGACTGGCAATATGGCTTTCGTCAGGGTTGCCCAAACGATGATCTTCTGGTTTACCTAACCCACCGCTGAGCTGCGGCTATTGAAAGTAAAGGAGAACACCTGACAGTTATTCTGAACATGGCGAAGCCCTTCGATCGTGGCATAGAGCGCTCCTTGTTAAGCTTCCATCTTACGGGCTACCCGAGAATTTATGCAAGTGGATAGCTTTCTCACTGGGCGCAGCAACAAGGTCACTGTCTACGGTTTCTGCTCCAAATACATGCCCGTGAACGCTGGCGTACCCCAAGGCTGCCTGCTGTCCCCTACGCTATTTCTTTTGCATATCAATGTCATGTTGGAGGAGTCTAACATACATTTTTATACGGGTAATAGCACTGTAGACACTGTATACTCCGGCCGTACAAGTCTTTCTCAGGAAAACTTTGACCAGTGACGAAATCAACCCGTGTTGATTACGGAAGCGTTAAGGCATTCCTCAAGAATGCCTCCGGATAGGATGAAAATAACCTGGTTAACTTCATCCCCCAGAAGACACAAGTCTGCGCGTTAACAGCTAAGTAAGCTCCATTTTTCGAATCACCAGGTTTCGAAGACACTCGCCTTAAAGCCGCGCCCAGCATCAGTATATTGGGCCTCAGCTTTTCGAGCGACTGCTAGTTCTGCGATCAACTGGAAAGCAAGGCCAAGTTAGCCTCGAAGGAACTGGGGGTCAACAGCAGAGCGAGACAGTACTTCACGCCAAAACACCGTTTGACCCTATATAGGGCCCAGGTTCAGCCTCATATGGAATACTGTTCTCACCTCTGGGCTGGTACACCCCAGTATCAGCTTGAAACATTTGATCACATATAAGGTAGAGCCGTTCGAATCGTTGGGGACTCAATGTATTGTGTGGGTCTTGATATTTTGACTTTGATTCAGGCGGCAAACAGAGTGTACTGTAAATTAGCCCATATTTATTACTATTATACTTAGTTATTTTTTATCATTTTAATTATAACATAAAAATATATATATTATTTATTAATTTGCAAACGCGAATTTGGAAATAATACTCTGTGGATCCATCCCTCATAATATATAAAACATTGTGTTTGTAATTACGTAAGCTATTTTAATTAATTCCATAAATGTCAGCCGGAAATCGCTCTCGTAACAAAACTTGAAAGGACTTAATTAAAAGTTTCAGTAATCGAGGGACAACATTCACACACAAGAACAAATTTGCTTTTGCGAAAGTAATTTTGTTAAAAACTTCATATTATTTGATACAAGCTTTATTTTCATGTGTATTTTGTTTTTATAGAGGGCTAAGCTACTTAATATCTAGAGTTCAGGAAACAAACAAAGTGTACTTAAACTAGGTTCTCTTTGTTTACTTTATTGTGTATAAAAATTAAGCTTGGAGTTATAAAAAATCTTACTGTAACGTAATGCATACATTTCATTTTCTGCATTTGAAATCGGGCTTCAAGAGGTTGCGTGTTAAATGCAGAAGACACCGCACTTTTTCTATGCAACAAAAATTAAAATCATATATTTCTCCGAGTGAGTATTGACCCACAACCTTAGCGCTGACAATCTTACGCTGCAATAAGTATGTGAATATTTTTATTTTATATAAAAGGTAAGAAACTCAAGTTAAAAATGACGTTCTCTTTGTAGTAGCTTTTAAAAAGAATAACTGTTGAGTTTTTGCTGGCCCTTCTCAGCAGACCCACCCTTTGAGCCGTTGGTAGTCCTGTAGGACTGACACTACAGACTATTCGTAATTCAGTCATAAAGCATGTACTCGAAGCACGTCTGGCATGGAGGATAATACATTTAAAGTTTTCAATTTGTAGACTCCCACCTGCTCATAGAACAGATTTATTGCACAAATCGCTCGTTCGCAGGCGACGTAACAAATAACCTCATATTTCTTTACACAACACGTATATAAAGGTTATAATTTTATTAAGACTATTAAGAATGTAAAGACTACAAATAATATTATTGCACATAAAATACATATATCTCTTATAAGCTCTACGTATTTTATGTATTTTTATTAACATATATCTGAAAATATTTACTAACAAGTCACTTCTATAGTAGGGGTAGGCACAGAGAATTTGCTTTTAAAAAATCTTGCTCAGCGCATCGCCTACATATTAGCGTAATGAAATATTTAACATCGCACTTGTAAGTTCCGGTATTCAACGGTAATTAGTGTGCGAGGAACAGGTTGTATGAACACTAGACAACCTGTTCCTCGCACTATGCCTACGGCGGCGGGAAACAACGTGAAGCTCTTTTAAATTTTAGATTCTTAAAAAAAAATATTTAAACAATGAAGTAAATATTGAGTTTCAAATCAACGAGACAGCGTCTGACTGTTTACAATATGCTTGGGGAACAAAGTGTCTTAGTTTTATTGTCTGTCACCCTGTTATGCAGAAAAAGCGTAAAGCTGCTAAAAATAATGTTTTCAATCAATAGGTATTTTTAATAGAATCATTGTACTTAACAAATCAAATTATATATATTATGGTTTTTAATTTAAATGATTTTATAGAAATTTATAGTTGTATTTAGTGCAGACTGATTTCTGATCCCTAGAGAGAAGTGCGTAGAGAGAAGTGTCTACAAAGCACGGGCGGTACAAAGATAGGGTCAAGAATATTTATGATAGTTTAGTAATTATATAAGTCGATTGGAGGCGAGACTCGCTTTGTAGGACAGCATCTTATAGTACACACGCTTAATGTCTACTTATGAGAATAATTAATTTGTTTCCAAAGCTGGATAAGGTAAATATTAAGTATTTCATTTCATTGAATGGAATCCCACATACAACTTGAGGCATTTACAGCCACACGCTTATGCGCCGATACAGCCCTCATGAATCCTCGGAATACCATATTCATTATTTTCACAGTCAATGTTTAAAATAATGAGCATTTATTTTTCAAAAGATCATTCAATGAAAGAAGTAATATAAAAATGAATTAACCAATGGCCAAACAACGTTTTCCAAAATTGATAATTTACTCCAGATTCAGTACAAATCTCTGTTGTTTTGCTCTATGTAGAGACATTATGTTAACATTTGAGTTTCAGTTTTAATTGTTCTATCGTCAATTTATCTACAGCTCTGTTCTTTGACTAAACGTGTGTACGGTGCCAATTGGTAGTTGGTCCTTGAATTGAATGTTTAACTTTGAAATACTCTACTCTACTATTATAACTTGTGGACTTGCGCAGTGGGACAACATCTGATTGTAAACGTAACAGTAGTGAGAGCAATACCCACTTGCATGAGTGTCTCTTACAATACTCATGCGGCTTACCATGATTTACGAGAAAACGTGAAATAACTATTGTTATTATTCTCATAAAATATAAAAGGTTATGAATACTTAAAGTATTAAAAATAATTTTGAATGTTTTATGTACGCAAATCTTATACAAAATATATAAGCAATGAGAGTCACAACAAACTTTTTTCTGCTTCATCGCTGTATCTAGTATGTGTAGGAGTAACAGTAATATTGGGTCACTTTGTTTTTCACCCATCACCTAAATCGAAAGACTAGAAACTTTTTGTCTAGTTGTTAGAGAGAAGAAATGAAAACAACTCATTGAGGGAATCGAAGCCAAAGTTAACTGTGAGATACTGTATCGCTCCAACATTACGGTGCTACTGTATTATTTTTATATTACAATTTTTACGTAGAGAACATAAAATCTTTACCTTCAAAAGTAGTAGTGAGGCTTGTCGTGGCGCAGGTTCACTACAACTCAGGGACTGAAGGAAATTAAATATTTGATATTTTCAATTTAAATATTTAAGGTGTTCATTATTTCGCTCTGGTAACAAGGCAAAACGCGGCTTTGACCATCGGCGGCCACTCAACACCCAATGCATCAACTTCGGCGGAAAGTCGGGAACGGAACTGAAATAGACACTCATACTAGGTTCCCAAGTTCCCTCTACCTACCCTGTCATGGGATATAACGTGAAGCTCTCTGTCTGTCTGCTAACAACAAAAATGTAGTCATCGAACAATATTAGTAATCAAAGACGCCTGTTTAAATTTTTCATGTTAAAAATATTTGAATTTCCATTCAATTTTTTTTTCATTACTCAAAATAAAAACAAATAACATTTATATGATCATGCAATCACAAACTATAGTCTACTAGTAGTGGATCTAGTGCAAAAAAATTGGCAAGAATTTGTTATATAAATAAAGAAAACATACCCGAAAAATAGAAAGTAATATAAATGTTTGTACATATATATCCCAGATTACTTTATATTTTATTGCCAAATTAGTATTGAAGTCAGTTCAAAAGCTCGCTCTCAAAGACTTGTCTTAACTTGATTGAAATGAGCAATTGTTAAGATTCAGCGAAGCATTTGACAGTTATTAAACAAAGGATAATAAGATATTTTAGAATAATTTAGTATTAATTATATTGAAGTTTATCTAAAAAATTAGGATTTTCTGCCACAATTTAGAAGTTGTGAGTGTGGGTTCAATTCTTACTTGGGAGACACACACACACACCTATGTTATATATAAAAATAAAAATTAAATACTAAAAATTGTAAGTTATATATAAAAATAAAAATTAAATGGTATCGTTTATTTAAAAGCCAAAGAACTATAGTTATTCTTGAATAATCTGCAGGTATTTTTCTGAAATTTTAATTTTTCTTGCATATCAAGGAAGACAGTATAATACTGTGTCATGTAGCGGAACTCTATGGCAGATCTGTCGATCAGAGCTACAAATCGAAATGAAAAGTTAATTAAATATGATCATTAAACTCGGGTTCATGGTCATGGTCGTGGACTCGATGGCCACTCGGGGCATCGAATCCACGACCATGACCATGCAGATAAATATCTGCAATAATAATAGTTCACGGGAAATGTAATTCTGACGTATTTATGTACATTCAGCACAATTATTTGGTTCTTAAATATTTCCTCGAAGCTTATTCATTTAGCTATAGTAAGTAATTATATGGTCATACTATCGTTGGCTACATAATTCTTGTTTGGAACATATTCGCGTGCACTCCGCTATCGGCAATGTTCGTGTGAAGTGTCGCTCAGAGCTAACACGCTTACGTCATTATTAACTAGCTATAATACAATGATATTAAATTATACTAAATATTAGAAAATTATGACATAATTTTATCTAAAATAATCTTTTTTGTCGAACTACTGAATTCTATTCTTACTTTGAATTGAAAATATTTTTGTATTACATGGTCTGGTTGGACAAATTGTTGGTAGTTAGCTGTATTTCAACGATATACACGAGATCTTGTATAAAATCACGTTTACGTTTTACCTAATGGTCTAATTTGTTTCTTCAATCATAGGCAGATTCTATATTCTGTCTGAATTAAAAAATGAGCCTTATAGTATGTGTCAAGGACGTTTATATTTATATTTTATTTATATATTTTTTTAAGAAATGTGAACAAAGATGATTTAGTGTTAAAATATTCCTCTCTCCACCTTCTAACAGAGCTCGAGTTATTTCGTGGTTAGTGCAAAACTAAACACCGCTATTCATACCACTAAAACAACTCATTCCCCCAAGTGTACTGCGCCATGATGGTCTCAATTTTTGTTTAAATTATTACTTGTTACTTACTACTCTATAATAATCAGAAATAGCATCTCATCTCAGTATATTTCTTAATTTTAAGTTTTTTAAATGTGTGATTAATTCAGATTGCCCCGCTGAACTTTACAGCGACACCAGGTGAGGAGGAAAGAGGCGTCTCCTGCGGGATATGAACCTAGGCTTGCGGACGTCGAGCGGTTTGGGCAACTATTTTCGGCAAGAGACGCATTTTCTGCTTCTTAGCGCTGCGTTTTCTGCTTCATTAACTGCGCAAAACGCATACAAAGATACCATTGGTTTCAAAATATAAGTACATATAAAATGAAAAAATAAAACTTTTTGATTTTACAAATGAAATGCAATAATTCCAACTTTTATATGAGAATAAGAATAACTTAGAAATACAATAATTCTCATATAAAAGTTGCCTCTGAGGCATAATTTTTAATGACTTTGTTATCATTTCGAAACAGCGAAATTATTTCCTATATTTTAAGAATAATATTGTCCAATATGTAAACTCCACATGATCTTTTTTATATATAATATGTTTATTATAGATCGGTGCCTCCAAAAACATACAAGACCTTCAGGCTTTAGGCACGGTATAATCTGACAAATTAATTACCAAAGTGGTATTGTAGTGTAAGGAATGTGAGGTCTCGTCTTTGTGTTATTTACGTCAAAACCACGCTTCAACCTTATTTTAAACGGCCTCTAATTAGAAACGAACGACTCAAAGTAGGCATTAGGCTTCTAATGTAATTTTCAAGTAAAGTTTTTAATTTTTGTAACCTTTCAGAACGAGAAAGAAAGTCTTAGTACGTTATTTTTTAAATAAAGATCTCTTTTGTTTTTATTTCGAGTCGGTATATTTGTTTGTATAAATGGAGGAATCCAGTGTTAGAAATGGTAAAGTTTGAAAAAATTGTCACAAACAATTTGTACATGTGTATGTTGACACCACGGCTTTGTTGGACAGTGTCTGAGTGTAAAGACGTACCTGTGGGTTCGATCCAAACTCGGGGCAGTGCCAGGTTTAAATTATTTAATATCTTCACTTTTGCATTTTTTCTCGTTAATGTTATGTCGCTGAATACACATATAAGCAGAGATCGGAACCCCCCATTCTCTGCTTATTGTGTTTTATTATGTTATAACTATGACATTATACCTGATACGCGGGGAAACTCAAAATTTTACAAATTTCTGCTACAAAAAAATATTTTTTTAAAATTATCGTTTGACAAGAAATATTTATTAAGTTATTGTAACGAATTTATTTGATCACAATTTCACCTCCATTTTATTGTTATCGTAGAAGGTGTGTTTTCATAGCTTCACACTGTATTGTAAAGAAACCGAGTGTTAAGGTGTTGTATTTTCACGTACCTCCTATTTTTTGAGACATTTAATGTTGATAAAAGCTATGGAAGGAGGAAACGAAAATATATAGTTTACTCTCGAAAGTAGGAATTGAATCCACAATCGTCTCGCCGCACAGTCAAACGCTATGAGAAAAAACACATTTCTTTAGCTTCGCGCTGTATACTGAACATAGTAGAGGTAGCCTGGGAACCTACTGTTAAGACACTCCGTTCCTATTAAGACACTTCCGTTCTATACCTTTTACTAAAATGTTTGTAAAACTGATTTTCCGTTTATATATAAACAATATAGTGTATATTAATGCTCCACCCCCCACGTTAATAGAGTGGACGCAAGCAATTATTGGGTATTAATTATAGAGCCTTTACTATAAAGTGTCACTCGATGCTCGTTAGCGTTCGTGTTAAATTCATTTACTTATACGCAGCGTTAACTTCCACCAGTCAATATTCAACGTATCTAAAATTAGGGCACGCCAGTAACATTATGTTCCCTCTGTCTAATCAGATGAATGTGAGTTTTAAAATAAAGCTAACAAAAAATATTTTAAAGACAAAGTCTTCGATCTTCAAACGTATGGCTCAGTGGAGCGCGTTGGACAATTTCAAAGAGGCGCGGGTTAGGCGGGGTTCCCACTACGTTCAGCACTTGCATATATTACTCTCTTCCTACACCGCGACGATCATTAACATTAATAAACTCTATAGTTTATAAATTAAACGGAAAAGATTGTCGAACTAAGTTTATATTAATTAAATAACTGAGATTAAAGTAAGACTTTCTCGTGCCAAGTTCTGCTAAAGATAATACAAGAATTTATGAAGCAATTAAATCAAGTGCGAACTATTTCTTAAATTTACGAACTATATTTTTTTAATTTTTTTATTATAAACACGACGGTTCTGGGTACTATTCCCACTTGGAGGAATAAATTATTATTCTGCTTCTGATGGCTTGCCATCTTGTCTTATCACAGCTGAAAATGTAGAAAGTGATCTGAAAATGTAGAAAGTGATCTGAACATGTAGAAAGCGGTACTAAAAGGAAACTTCCTGAAGCCGTATTTGAGGTCTGATAACAGGGCAGCGTTGAATTCCGCCAAATGTTAAAGTTTTGTCCCTTTTTTGTTGTATATTTAAAAAGTTTTTAACAATGATATTTCAACATAAGTAAAACAACGAAATACGACCAAACACCAAATATCGACAAAGCACATTGAAAATAACCTATTGCATAGTTTATTTTAATATTAATAATGGTGGTACTTTTCGCGGACACAATCCAACGAGTATTCTCGACGAAGGGCACGCCGCGAGTATCGCAATACTTAACTAAGTCGATAAAAGTGTTCTGAAACTTTTATTGCTTATGGTTATAAATGTATAGAAGTCCAACTATGCGAGTAACAGGTTTCATTGAATTAAACAAATAAATAGGTTATTTTACACCATAAAAAAATAACAAAAAAAATAGTAACAGTAACAAACTGTCATGTTTCATCATCTAAAGATATGTGTACTTGCTAAATTAGCGGAAAATGAAAGTACTTTTTAGATTATTTCAATGTGAGAATCGAAAAACACCCTTTCGTTGGTTTCAATCCTAATAACAAGTCCACAACATCAACCCGACAAGTCTGTTAAAGAAGTTAACTCAGAACGCATTATACCCCTTCTTAAACACCAACCACTAGGGAGCGAGGGTAATGTAGTACACATTAATTAATTTTCTAATTTAGTTTAATATTTTATCGTATCTAATGCTATTTGCCATCAGCAATTTTGCTTGCAAGAAATTTGTGACGTTTATGAAATGTATAACAATAATTTGATAACATAGATTTTGAGAAAACGTATAAAAATTACACAGAAAATTTTCATTGTTGGTAACATAAAAAATTGTAACAAGTATTTAAAAAAATCAACTTGTCTTGATAAAAACCTTTTGACTTTGTGGTCAAAGTGCTTGGAGGTTTCCCAAAGACACGGGTCACTTACTTTTCTAAAGTCGAATAATTCTTTTAACATTTTAAAAACTAATGATTTTTATA
>DWMZ01002755.1:0-13657 GCA_018249855.1 Eueides tales michaeli | reverse complement strand
ATATATATATATATATATATATATATATATATATATATATATATATATATATATATATATATATATATATATATATATATATATATATATATATATATATATATATATATACACACATACACACATAAATATATATATTGTTGTATATTTTTCTTTTCTGATGTAGAAAAATGAGTAAATGTAGAAATAAATAATTTTGACTCTTAGACTGTCTTCATCTTTATTTATTGACTGTTAATATTAATAATTTATAGTAAACGATTTCTATTTTTAAAAATCTCTATCGAATTGCACACAATAAATTTATGTACTACGACTAATATATTTATTAAATTTGAATTGAAACCTAAGAAAGTAACGTGAAACGAAACGAACATTTTCACCGCTGGCAACTCAGAGAACGCCTTAATGACAGTCAATGTTGAATGTTTAGTTCACTATATTTTTTGTAAGCGTCGGTGTTTTTGCTTTAAATCTGATAAAATGGTAAATATTTATTCAAATTATAATATTTAATTAAAATGTTAAAAACACTAAGTCTTTGTTACAATTACAACTTGACCGTATGTTCAGTCAATTCCATGCGCCTTTAAACCGGTAAGCTTTCAAAGAGCTTTTTCTTAATACGATTGACCTTTAGAATAAAATATAGTTGAAAAGAAGTGTATGCCATGCATCAAAGTAAAAGAAAATGTGTTTATTACCGTTCATTTTACTGATATTCCAATTGCTATTATAATATTTGTACCATAGCATTTTTTTATCATTTTAATATTTCTCCTTTTTTTCCTTTGTGAAGGGAGGTGAACAAGAAAACCAAGTAATGTACAATCACAACAATTCAAATGCAAATTATGGGAATTACTATCAAGGACAAGCATATGGAAATGGGCACACTCCTCAAAGCTATGCGCCTAATTCCACACCTCAAGGTTATACACCCCAAAACTTTTCCGGAGGTCAACCACCATCTACATTTGCTGGGCCTCCCCCTCAAAACTACCCACCCAACCCCCAACAGTCACCACAAGGCTATCAAGGAAATATGGGACATAATCCTCAATCTTACCAGGTTAGTATTATAGTTCCTTTAAAAATATTTTTCTTTTGTTATATATTTCATTACTTTACTAGAAGCTGCCTGTAACTTCACCTGCTTGAATTGTACTCTTTCAAATAAAAGAGATTAGTAAATACTAATTTCAATTACTACCTATCTTTACATTGGAAACTAAAATTATAACTAAGTGTATAAAAATTTTGTAGCAATATTGTCAAAATATATATTTTACATCAACATAACTTATTTTTTTTACTAAACAATTGAAATAAACATTTAATGTTTATTGCAAGAAGGCTTGCAAAATGTAATAGTTATAACTGCATTTAAATTTGTTTAGCCATTTCTTAGATTAGCATGTATAAACACACAGACAAACAAACAATATAACAATATGTTTGGGCCCTATGACATTTTAATAAACATTGTCTATAAGATTTTTTTTAATTTATCTTTCATATACAAACAGAGATCAGTTACAGATTTATTATAAGTATACATTATAGTAAGCAAATGACTATTATTAATTTGATATAAAAATCTTTAGATCAATAGGTAGTATTTTAAACTATTTGTTAGTAAAACTTGCTATTTTTTCACAAGGGGGTAACTGGCCAGTCACCTCCAGGCTACCAAGTTAATTCAACAACTTCTCCTCAAGCATGTCAGTCCAATATGGTGCAGTCTCCCAGAAGTTATCAAGCTGCACAATCTCCAAACTATGCAGCAAACTCTGGTCTATCACCACCAGGCTATAGACAAGTTCAATCACAATCTCCTCCAGTCCAATCTGTTCATGCTGCAATGCAGTATCATCATTCACAACAGGTAACTTAACTGATAAACTTGTTATATATTTTTGTTTATTTATTACTATATCTTTATTAATTTGATGATTAAATATACTACTACTAGTGGCCATTGGCAACTCTTTAGGCATCAATTTTATAAGCTTTACTTTTTCATTTTATAAGCTTTATTTTTATAAGGGAAAAAATGTTATTAATGTTACTACATTCCCAATATTTGAAATTCAAATCCTAACTGTTAAATTTACAGTTAAGCATGATCCCATTGTGCCATAACAGCCTCAATTTAAAACGATTTTTTATATTTCAATATAGACCCAACTACTTTATTGATAAGTTTCTTCCTTATTTCTTATTTTATTATATATGTCCCATATTTTAATTTTTATTGTAATTAACACTCTTTTTTTCAATATGCTGTTATAATTGAATATTTAGTATTAGCACTTGAATCAAACTACAATTTAATAACTATATAGGTATTTTAATCCTATTATTGTTAAAGAATTTTTAAAATATTTAGTAATATAGATATCTAAATGATATTGCTTTTATTTTTAATAGTAGTTGACTCTATCAATCTATTGAACAGATGCAACAAGCTCACCAAGTACAGCAATATCAACAGCACCATCAACATCCTCCGCCACAACAACAAATGCATCAGCCGGCTCCACAGACAATCCAACACCAGCAAGCCCAACATCAACAAGGTCAACACCAGCAAGGCCAGCACCAACAAACTCCACATCAACAAGGCCAACACCAGCAAGGCCAGCACCAACAAACTCAACACCAGCAAGGCCAACATCAGCAAGGCCAGCACCAACAAGCTCAACATCAGCAAGTTCAGCATCAGCAAGTTCAACATCAGCAGCCTCCGCAACCTATCCAACATCAGCAGCCACAACAAAGCCAACAGCAACAGGCACAGCAAATACAGAATATAAAACCTGATCAATCTCCTACTAGTGCAAATACTAATTCTGGTATACCACATCAGTCTCCAGAGGTATGACTTAATTATATTTTATTTTAAAATTCGATTATAGGAACTGTGAGGCCTGTTGCGGCGCAGAGGCACTAGTGTGTAACTGTTATTGAGGGTTCAATCTCTGCTCAAAAAAGTGAAATATTTAATATTTTTAATGATATAATATTATTTCATTATTCATTTCTTCGCTCTGATAAGAAAGCAAAACCTAGCTTTGGGCTCCTCAACTCAAAACAAAGTCTTAAATTAGGCGAAAAGTCACGAATTGAATGGAGTGTCTTAACACTAGGTTCTCAAGTTCCCTCTGCCTACAGTGCCATGCAGTATGAAGCTAGAGAAAAAATTATTGGGACAAAATTAATGCAGCTTTTATTGTTTGTAAACATTATGGTTAAGTACCATTCTGATATGAAAATGTGGCATGGAATTCTGTCACTCAATATGTAATTTTTCAAATTCAAGTGGAAATCTAAGTCTGAACTTAACACTAGTTTCTCTGATTTGCATAATACAAGTATTACTTCAAGATGTTATTGATAAAGGATGATTAATAAAATGTCTACATATAAATGTAATGTCAAATAAAAAGAATTATAAGTTTCACAAAAACATTTCACATAAGCCTTTTTTTTCAACATATGGCACTTAATTCTTCCGAAATGATTTAAGAAAATAAGCTTTTGAAAAATATTTACATGTTAACGAATTATGTGATAAGCATGTTTTTATTTTACTTTAGCAAAATGAAAACGGAAGCACGCCATCTTGTATTCGCCAGGGGTGTACAAATCCTGCTATATCTAACAGTCAATGGGAAGATGAATATTGTTCAAATGAATGTGTTGTCAGCCATTGCAGGTAACTATCCAAAATACTAACAAATTAACTGACACTATTTTGTTATTTATCTTGAATATAATTTGTTAAGGTATTGATCATCACAATTTATCATATAGGATGCCACACATACATGTAAGCAAAAGGAACCTAATGTTAAGACACTCTATTCCCTCACTTTTAACCCTATTTTTGTGATATTGTATGTTGAGTGGCAGAATTCGAGTGCTATATTAAGCGATATATGTTGTCACAGAATGAGGAAATTAAAATTGTTTTTTCCCCGATTGGGAACCAAAATCTAAACTATTTACAGCCACACATACCGTTTCCCCTTGATGGCCTCTATTTTTAAATCGAATCTTTCTTTTATTTTACAGAGACGTCTTCAGCTCGTGGGTAGCTTCTAACACAAATAATCAAATACAAAATTTCTCAGCAGTTAAGTAAAATGACATAGAAGACATATCAAGGTTGAAAATAAGCTGTGAATAATAAAATTATTAATATGATATTTTGCCTTGTTAAAGTACAGTTACTTATTAACTCGTTATAAATATGTGCCACAGCCAAAATGGTTTTCTCATGTTAGGAAATTCTAATAAATTCTCGACATGTTTCGAAAAATTTAATTTTTAAAATTAGGAGTGCCTTGAAACCTTTTTTATTTAAAGTGTTTGTATAATTTTACTTCTTTGTTTGAGATAAAATCTTTGTCAATAAGCATTATTTTAGTTATATAATTATCTCAATAAGTGCATGAACTATTGAGCCTCCATTTCAGCTTTTATTCTAATTTGAGGATGTAAAAACAAACTACTTATCCATATTGCTCTAAAGAAGCAATAATAATAATTGTATGTATTATAATAAAAAAATAAATAAGTATTTGAAAAATAATAATAAAATAACTATTATGTGCATTCATTAGTTAATATTTAACTATGTGTTGCCTTAAATATTTTTGAAAACATTAGTTTTTTAATATGTATTATAAGTATAAAAAAGTTAAGATGTGTCGGGTGTACTACAAAATTGATCTAAAACCTTTTTAAAACACGCAAGAAGTGTGATGTATTTGTATGGTTGTATTGTAGCAAATCATCACAAGTAAGATTAGGTAACACAATTAAATATTGCCTAATTAAACATTAATTTAATCCTATGTTAAACAATGTATTCTTGATAGCAATATCGATTATTCCTCTAGAAGTTGTGCTTAGCATAGGATATAGCTGGACCAAAATTTCCTTTATATTCAAAACAATGATACTAGTTTAAAATATGTATTACTTATTTTTAATGTATATTCCGTAAGTTACGAATGTAAATAAATACTTGCAATAATAGACATAATAATAGTTGTTTAAGGAGAAAATATCTCAATTCAATTTTATGTAATTTATAGTTAATCCTTTAGATTACTCCTGAAAGCAAACTATCCTAACGTATTGTAAAATAATTGTGTATAAACTGTAACTAGAACAATTATTTCATTAAATTTCTTAAGTATTAATGTTTTTTAATTAATAAATGTTCAATAATAATTTGTGTAACATGAAAGAATCAACGAAGAATTTTTAAATTTCGAACATAACGTCAAGAGAAAAAATCTGAGAAGAGAATATAGTAATATATAAGTAAGTACAGTGTATAGTACTGTAGTAGTATATAACCGCAGATATAGTAGGTTACTTTGCCTCGCTAACTTTGCTCCAATTGTTTCTCCTGTTGCCTTGTTGAAATGTAAAGCTTAATATCTCATGCGCTAATTATTCTGTTTATAACTCGAGCAAAAGGGATTAACGCAAGTTCTTATATTTTATGATAAATTGAAATATATTAATAGTTTTTATTATAAGTTAGCAAGATTTCGTAAACACAAAAAAGAACAGTATATTCTATATCAAAATAATTAATCTTGGCCGACGACATCATTACTGCGTCTATCGGTTGTCGCCGAACTGTTGGATCAGGAACCAAATTTAGATTCAAGTATTGCTAGAAACGACAGATATCGAGGAGCACTTGTCTTGTCATTGATTTTTTTAACATTCATAATTGTTTTTCTTATATTCTCAGAAAATGTAAAAAAGTAGTAATCTATTCACGTACTTATACTCATAACTATTTTTAGTTTATCCCTCTCCTTATGTGTTTTTTTCTATTTAAAAACTGTATAACACGGCAACTACAACTGTAAATATACGTGTTTGTTATAAGTTGATCTATTCATTGCCATATACATTATACATAAATTAGACCGAAAGTGGTTTTAGTCACTGTATTTCGCATTGGGTAATGGCGGGCCCCGGTGCCCATCCATCTTAAAGACTGGCAACGCACCTGTAGCTCTGCTGGTGCTACTTGGGGCCGTGGGCGGCGGTGATTACTTACCATCAGGTGACCCGTACGCTCGTTTCCCGTGTCTTTTCCATAAAACAAAATGTTACGTTGTAAATTTGGGTGCGCTTTAATTAACTGTAGTAATCAACTCGTTAAGACGCGTTAGTTTGTTTCAGCTATATATTCTCGATTAGTACGTGTTTGACTGGATTCTGCTAAAGGAACAGGTAGATCATAGTTAATAAGATGGAAGCAGTTTCAAATAGAAAATACAACAGCTTGTATAGAACAAAGGCAACTACAGCAAACAGCTCTTTAATTTGTTATACTGATATTGCTTTCCGCATTATGTCTAAAAGAAAGTCAAAATCTTCTGGTAAAAATGTTTTATACTTTTCTCTCAATCTGGAGGGATCTAAGATGGCACAAACCATTATAGCTAATAACTGCTGTAAGCTACTGGAACTGTCACTGACCCAAGATTGTGGCCCCAGTGAATATCGTTTTCATGTAACTACACTTTAGTTACTTGAAAACGATGCCTGCAAGTTGCTTGAAGCGAAGGATGCTCTATATCATCTATATTTTTACGTTTGTCGTGTTCTATTACAATTTTTTATTACTCTACTACTTATTTTTTTTCATGAAAACATTTAATATGCAAACACCCTTTACTACTTCAAAATATCTTTGATTTTCGCGATTAATACTCATTTGAAATTGAAAAAGTTTAAAAATCGCTATATCTACCTACGCGATAAATCCCCTTAAATTTCTTTAATTTAAAACCCTGTTTTAACACAGTATAAAATATAAAAATTATCCATCATATTAAAGAAGTTTAGCTAAGGCTTTTTATATTATTTTTATTTTTTTATATTTTTTATATTCTTCCTAAAGGTTTATAAAACTATAAGCGATTACATAAACGTATTGACGTATAACACACACCGTTTCTCTGACACAACCACACTCAATTTTCATTCTACCACCTCATTATGTTCACTATGACTTTAAGATGACGCACATGGCAGGGTAGAGGGAACTTGGGAACCTAGTGTTAAGGTCCATTCCACTTCCGTTCCCCACTTCCCGCTGAATTTGAGGCATTACGTGTTGAGTGGTTGAACTCAACGCCGCACTTTGCCTTCTTACCAGAACGAAGAAATGAACCATTAAACATTTAAGTTGAAAATATTAAATATTCTATTTCCTCGAGTGGGAATCGAACTCACAAGCTGTCGGTTACAGTCACACGCTTGTGCTGTCACGGTAGTCCTCAAGTATTTTTTGTGTCAATAAAAAATATGTGTCAAGCTGCACATCTTTAATCAATGCTATATTTTATTATTTCTTATAGTTTAGCTGGGCCGTTCTATATCTTCGTTTTAAATATGTCAATGTAAAATGGTCATCACGCCTTATAACTTTTGTTTAAATATAATTTCATTATTTCTTATACTTTAGCTGGACCTTTATGATTTTTCATGAGATGTTCCAGATGTTGAATTTTAATATACCAATGCAAAACGCTCACCACGTTCAATAACTTTCATTAAGATAGTATTTCATTATTTCTTATACTTTAGATGGACCGTTATGATTGTTGATGAGACGTTCCAGATCTTCGATTTTAATGTATCAATGCAAAATGCTTACCACGCTTAATAACTTTCAATAAGACAGCATCTCAATATTTCTTATACTTTACCTGTATTGTTAAGGTTGTTCATCAGACGTTCCAGATCTTTAATTTTAATATACCATTGTAAAATGCTCATCACCCTCCTCAACTTTTGTTATGGAGGTATTTAATTATCTCTTATAAATAATCTGGGCCCCTGCTGTTCTTCATCAGGTGTGGAAGTATTCGAAATCAAATATAGCCTAAGTCCTGCCCAGACCAAATAGCTATACAACGGAAAAAAATCATAGAACTCGGTTCAGTAACTTAGAAGATGTGCTGGTACAAGCAGACAAACAGACAGACAAAAATTCTAAAAATTGTAGATTCGTATTCTATTACTTATTCTAAGGCCCCCTACATCATTTTTTCTTAAATACATTCAATGTACAGACACGACTTTGTTACTGTTTTATTATAATATAGATAACACGCCCTGGGAATAAAAAGTTTCAAATGTATCATTCTCACTTATAATAATATGATGTAGTTTTGATAAAAAAAACGACTCCCGATTTCCCGCCGAGTTTCTTTCGGCGGTTCTTTTCAGCTCTGAGGTAGTAACTTTAGGCCTTTTTCTGAATTATTGAAATAGTAGACTAATGCTAACGTGGGGTCGGATTTAATGAGCGCGCTAACGTCCGTCAACAGTATCACTAATTCTGTTATTTATGTTTTGACAATTCGTAAAACGGCCTTATAGGGTCGTATACATACACCCCACTTTTAGTCTATATGAAAATTACATAATTATGTTATGACAAATAAAAATGGTGTTAACTTATATTTTACATACAAGCATTTTACCACCTTCATCGGCTACACCACATACTTCACTCATGTTTATATCAAAAAATGGTCTATTCAGTTTGCTCACTAAATCGGAACCCACGTCAGCAGTTGAAATGTCGTAAGTGCTGTAAAAAATACTTACCAGTTGATTTTATTATTGATGCAATTACAGACATTACACGTATTGCTGTATTAAATGGCAATACTGAACATGTTAAATCATAAAATCAAGAATATAAATTATAGATTGTAGACGTCTGATTTTGATGACAAGATCATTATATCAAAGTACATAATGTGTATTAGTGAATGAAATGAGAGATAAATACTAGTCGATAATTGTATTAATAGTATTAATTACTTTATTTGTCCGTTCATTATTACATCTGTAATTTATACATTAACAATCAAAGTGATTAAGAAAACATAGAAAAATGATGGATGGCAATGATATAGCTTCTGAGTCTAACAGAAAAGGCTTCATATCCCAAGGGTGGAACAGAATTTCTCAAGTAATGTATATAAAGTTCCTATAATATGTGTAGCGTGATACCTTTTACAGAACACTAAGGACCCTACTCAACATGTTATCGTGTTATAAATATTTGGGGTTACTTGCTTATAATCTTTCTTAAGGTCATTTAAATATAAGCAAAAATACTATAAATTTTGAAGACAAATATATATATAATATTTTTAAAATACATATGTCTGTATTGAAAAAAATAAATATAAAAGGAAACATTTTATGATAAGGCTTAGCCCTGATAAATGTATTTGATAAATAATGTAATAACCAATTTGTTTTTATTTTATGTTTTATTATACAGATATATCAAGGTTTGTTAGATAAATGGACTCCACATACAAAATGCAGATGGGTAGCCTCTGCATTATTACTAGCCATATTTGTTCTTCGAATATTTTTAAAGCAAGTAAGTATAAAATATAGCTTAAAAAACATACATCCAATTTAAGTTTATTGTATATTCAGATGATTTAACTCAATACTAAGAGAGGAACTCAGTGGCAAAAAACACTATTAAAAACTATGAGATATATTATCAGAAAATTTGTGATTTCTGTCTGTAAGTCTTTATGCTTTTGAATGGTGAAAAAATGTTCAAGTAACTAATAAGATGGATTTGGCAGGTTTACACTCTAAACTGACACCAAAACAAGTTATTTAACTATTTATCTTATATATAGGGTATATGTAAAATATATATTATAAAAGGTTATTGTGGCACTACAGCATAGGATCTGATCGCTGCATATGAGATTGTTGCTAGTTTGATTCTTACTTATAGGAATTCATTATTTCCACAGTGTTGTGTTTCACCACTCAACACACACTCTTTTAAATATTACATGATATACAAAAATTTGTGTGTTAACTTCCTTTTGCTTATCTTTATATATGTGGGATACAATGTGAAACTAAAAACTATAATGTTATCTAATAATATTAAATTTATATTATGCTATACCTTACCAATATATTTAAATAAAATATTTATTTAAAGTAACATTTCATACTTTTCAGGGATGGTATATAGTTACATATGCATTAGGAATTTACCATTTAAACCTCTTCATTGCATTCCTAACACCAAAAATTGATCCTGCGATGGACTTTGATGGTAAATATTTTTATTTTGTTATCATTTTATGCATAATTCTAATAAATTGATTATAATTTAAGCTGGAAAAGATTTTTTGTACAATTATGATATATAAAAATGTCTAGGACCTGTTGTGGCACAGGGACATAACCATGCGACTGTAATTATCTTGGGGAAAAGAAATATTTTTATTTTCTTGCTCTGGGTAATAAAGCAAAGTATGCCATTGAGTGTTTCTTAAAAACTTGGCAGAAAGTAAAAAACAACAGTATCTTAACGGGAAAAGAGTTTCTTGACACTAGGTTCCCAGATTTCCTGTCTATCCTGCTATATGTTAAATACATAATAATAATGATTGACCTTTGGCAATAATTATTTATCACTTACAATCAGTAATGCAATATAATGTGTGAACCCTAAAAGACAGGATGATGTAAATAAAATAAACTAGATATTAATAAGTAAATATGAATAAAACAAAACCTTATAAACATTTAAGTTTTTAAAAATTTAATTATCCTATTAACTAGGTCCTTTTTATTGACAAACACTATTCTACATTATTGTAGTAGAAGCTGTTCTAGATCATGAAAGTGAACATGTATTTTTTTACTCAATTGTACAAATAATAAAATGTTAGCAAATATCATATCTTAATACATTTAATTAATTTCTAGAAGCAAACACTACAATCATTTTTACTTATGTAAAATTTTTATCTGTTTTATGTTGTAGCAAAATGCTGCATTTTTCTAAGTAAACTAGGGGACTGTATGTCACTACACTAACTAACCTAAACTCATTAATTAAACTTAGATTATATAAACAGTGTCACAAAGGTCCATTTTTTTGAATGGTAAACAATGAATTTCAATTTATATATCAACGTGAAAAGATATGGTGATGATAACCTGTGTAACACAAAAATATATTTTATAATAAAACAACAAAATCTTTTATAATAAAACAAAAAATTTTATAATAAATATTTTATAATAAAACAAAAAAAAATATAATAAAACTCTAATCTGCTGGTGATGCTGAGGAAGAGGGAAATTGGAAACCCAGTGCTAAGAATCTCCGTTCCGTTTCCTGCCTTACTCCGAATTTGAGGCATTGCGTGTTGAGTGGCGAAACTAAACGCCGCGATTTGCCTTGTTACCGCGAAGAAAGGAAATGAAAATATAAAATATTTAATATGTAAATATTAAATATTTCATATACACATCCTGACTTGTTCGCACTAACACGCTTGTGCCCTGTGCCACAACATGTCATAAATTGTAATAGAAAATATGTATAAGCGGAATAAAGCTAAAAAAATAGTAAAACATTAAAATTTTTAGGAGATGATGATAATGGGCCTGCACTTCCTACAAGGTCAACAGAAGAATTCCGACCATTTATTCGAAGATTACCTGAATTTAAGTTTTGGCTATCTGTTACTAAGAGCACAATAATAGGATTTTTCTGCACCTTCATTGATGCCTTTAATATTCCAGTATTCTGGCCAATACTAGTAATGTACTTTATTACCCTGTTTTGTATAACAATGAAAAGACAAATAAAGGTGCGTATGAATTATAACTTTTTATATATTGTTATATGGTTATTAATATATAATAAATGTATGTTACTACAATCTGTTTTCTATAAAGATACTTCTGTCTAATCTAATACAAAGAAATGAAACAGTCAAATAGTTAATTTCCTCAATTAGGGATTTTGTCTGTCACATTTACAGTTCACACAATTTGTCTGTCATATTTACAGTTCACACAAATGGCCTCAATTATTTACTGCTTGACTTGACAACAGTAATGTTTATTATAACATAGATACACTCATTTCAAAATAAGTATTAAAAATATAACTTTTCTTTTACAGCACATGATTAAATATAGATATTTGCCGTTCACTCACAGCAAGCCTAAATACAGGACTGTGGATCCAGCGGTATCCGTGAACTGACGATGACTGTCAATCTACTTATACAATACCTAAAAAAGTGTGAGAAGACAAATTAGTTTAAAAACTGTTGTACGCAAAAGTTTTTAGAAATACAAAATTTATTATAATGTTTTTTTATTTTTTATTTGTTGTGTTATATATAATATTTAAGGCCTATATTGGATAAGATTCATTTGTTTTGTATTAAACCAACAGGCAGAATGTTTTATTTAATGTTACATATACTATTTTAAAAATAAAATATTTATTAGCACTAGCAATAGATACACTTAATATTACTTAATTAAAATAAATATTGCTAAGATAAAATATATAATATAGACGTTAAATAAAAGTTATCAAGTGAATGCATGATTTATAATGAATAATCTTGATTTAGAAATTGATTTCAATGTAAATTAAATCTTTATATCATTTAAACTTGATGAAATCATTTAATATTTCGAGCTTGTTTCATTGCTGTAAAAAGGGCGCCAAAGATTATGAGAATCACTATAGTTTATATTAGTTGTTTACAGTTATCATATCTTGTATTTCTTTATTAACGCCATTGCATCTTGTCTTGCTTATGCATATTTTACAAAATTATGATTATTACTTTAATGTATATACATGGCATTATTTAGTACTCTGAATAATTTTATGTAATCAAATTTCTGCTTTTACTGCACTGTATCTTTTTGTTTTATGAATATGTTTAATTATTTTCAATGTAAAAAGTTATTTATAAAAAATATCGTTTATAAGTTCTATTTAATCTCATTTGTTTTTTTAGTTAATAATTACTTGAGTAGAATTACAAAACTGTTATGATTGTGTAAGTTCCTGAAATTTTCATATTGTAATTAATAGGAACTATAAATGAAAACATTATACAATTACGTAAAGTAATAAATTTTTGCAAGAGTATTAACTGATTTTTACTAATTTAATATGAGGTAGGTAAGGAGATTGTCATTATGCAGCAGCACAGCGCTTGACTGTAAACAGTGTTACTGTGGATTCACAGGAATCCACATGAAAAATGCAAGGCCTCGAAAATCAAGTGAATTTGGGGAACGAAGTTCACAATGTTCCCTCTGTATTCCCTAGAATACGCGTAAAATGCTTGATTTTAAAGTATACGAAATGTACATGAGCATATATCTATATTCACACACACAGTGACACTACGGACATGCCTTGAAAGTGTACGCTAACAAAGTTGCGAGCAAAAACTAGTTATTTTTTGTAGTTTACTACTATAAAATTTGTTTCTTAAATAATGAGGAGAATAATAAAACTTAAACAGAAATACAAAAATTTAACATACATTTCAGTATAAAAATAAAGTAGTATGCTAAAGAAGTACAAAGATTTATGTTGAAAGATTTGCTCTATCTAGTTGTCTGTATTACAATCCACAAGAAAAACCGTCATGGGACGCCTGGCAGATGTGAAACATCGTGTATGTACAAGCAATATGCATAAAAGATAATATTATTACAGGAATTAAATAAAGCCTAATGAGAAAATAAAGAATTACGAATTTCTTACAGA
>DWMZ01002754.1:0-13658 GCA_018249855.1 Eueides tales michaeli | reverse complement strand
ATAAACTGCTCATTAATATTGTTTGGGGAGGTACAGGGAAAACTAAAATGCTCCGTTTAGAGCCGGCTCAAAGAACTATACTAAAAGTAATGTTATATAAACCACAAATCTTCCCGACTACTGACCTATACCACATAAATAATATTCTTTCAGTGAGAAAACTATTTTTACTACACACAATTCAACGCAAGCACTCGCAAACGCCCTTCAATGAGGAACTAATCTACAACAAACGTAGATCAGATCTAGTTTGTAAAACTCATCATAGTAGGTTAGATTTAGGTAGGCAACATTATGAAACTCTCGCTACAAGCATATATAGGTAATAAGGTGAACAAGTATACCAATATATACCCTCGCTCTCTTCTGGATAGTAAAATTATTATCACAATTGGTTACTAGGCTAACCATATGAAGAAACTGAACATCAGCTGAACACAACTGAACAACATAATTTACAATTACACATACACACGCACGCACATACACACACACGCACACACACAAACACACGCATACACACAAACACACATACACACACAAACACACATACACACACACACATATATATTTTTGTTTTGTTTTACTTTATTTTAATGTATTTTCTTTTTTTTTGTTTTCATTTTTGTTTTGCTTAAAGTCAGTAGTTTAAGTAAACTTAAATTAAGACAATAACATGTCAATATCTGCATTGGAATTACTACATATTTGTCGAAAAAGCGCGGCGCTGAGTTCCGCCAATCAACACACAATGCCTCAAATTCGGCGGAAAGTGGTTAACGCAAGTGAAACGAAGTGTCTTAATTTCATACCGAATAAATGCACTTGCATCACATCGGAAAGTTCAATATGTCAGGCTTGTTTGTGATTGTTTTTCATTTAAGGTATGATTAAAAAATATATATATATATATATATTCTTGATTTACTGGCCAATTTTAATTTATAAAAATAAGATATAATTTTTTTCTTAGTAAGTTTTTCTTATGAAGTTATTATGGCACTTTCTGTGGATACTTGTGCCTTTTGTGGAAACCATCCACTGCTCTAGGTGTTGGTGCTTGCAGGAACTTCTCAAAAATATTTAAACACATATTGTGAATGACACAGCATATGTATAATATAAATGAAATATTGGCAACAAAAAAGTTGTAAGTATTGAAGCCTAAGGAAAAGAATCGAAAATAAGCTTACTTTAGTTAAGCAGTTAAAATTTTTTTTTATACATTTCTTTACATCTGTTTTTAAAGTGAATTAGATTTCAATCAATAAAAAATTTACAAAATTAGTCAAAATTATAAGTGATTAGTAATTTTTTTATTGCTAATAAAGATGATTGTATTTTAATTATAGTGGTTTAATGAAATCATTGCCACTTAAAGTAAAATGGTATATCTCTGGAAAGAAATATTTAATAGTAAACTATAACACTAAACAATGGTATTAATAGTTTATCTTTAGCAAAGAGGTAAACTTTCAGTCTTTTTAATAGAATGAAATATGTATCATTAAGTTTTATGTATACTTATTTAGAACACTAATGTATGGCTTTATGATATCATTACTTATAGTACGGTAGGCTATGATTCTAAATCGGGATTTACTCGAGCGTCATAGAGACCTATTGGGTTGTGAAGCTTAAATGATAAAAAAAAAATACATATATACTCGAGTGTGTCAGATAATGATATTATACATGTCCTACGTATTTTTAAGAATGTATATATGTTAATCTGACTATTTCAGTGATGGGGGTGGCCGTGCGTAGGGGTGAGAAATGAAAAAAAAAACTTTATTGAGCCACTTTAGAGAGTCAGATTTTCGAAGGGGATGTTAAGTGAACCTAAAAAAATGCTCTTATATAATATTACGATTTGGATGTAACGCCAAGCCATGTCCGTTATTAGAATGTGCAAAAAAATTGGTCTCCTGTCGTCAGATTAAGATATATATGGTTCATCTTGATGCCTTAGACGTGCTGTCTCTTAATCTGACAATTATCTTATTAAAAATTGTTTTTTTTTTGTATTTTTTTAATCTATTGAACTTAATTAATTGAAAAGCTCAGGAAATAGCATGCAAATGAGAAAGTACATATTTTTTTTAAAGTAGAATAGTTGTATTTATAAGAAATTAATTATAAAAAAATATTTCTTTTTAAGTTTTTTTTTTCAATCATCTTCATCGGTAGAGTCTTCTTCCTCCTCTGGTAAAATGTCATCCTCAGATTGCGTATTGCGTATAACCGATAGAGAAAGAGTGAGAGAGGAATAGAAGCGCGGAGAGGGAAATATAGGCATCACGTAATGCATACAGCATTAAATTTTAGTATTTTTCTTTCCTAAGTGTGGAATAACACTTTAAAAATAGTAAAAATATTTTAATAAACAGCATTCTCTCTGCCAAACGATAATTCTAATTATCTTTGGGTAGCAGAAATTTGTAAAAATCTCCCTACAGAGATGCTAGCAACATAAATAAGTTGTAACAAGCGTATAAAAATTTCGACGGAGCTTGGTGAGGACGGATGACTTAGCGGTCAGAGCGCTTGAACGGTTTTCAAGAGGCGCAGGTTCAAATCCTGCTTCGTCCATATTTTTATACGTTTTTAAATTTAGTATTTTTCTTTCCTAAGTGTGGAATAAAGGTAAAAAATAGCAGTAAACAAAATATGAGCATTATTGTGGACCCCCTCCCCTCACCACTTTCCGCCTGATTCTGTAACTTTTCTATATGCAGGCTAAAAACTTTTTTAAAAGATGAATCAAGGTCATTATGTTGGTATATTATTCAAATATGCCAAATTTTGTCTGATTATCTTTATTTAATAGTTAATATTCCTTTACGCTCAAACAATTACTCCGAATACTGTATATCCATATAGTGAAATTCTTGCTTAATCATTATCCACATTGCATAATTATTCACTCACTGATAATAATTTAAATTGTAGAAACCTAGTACACACGTATCAATAAAAGCGTGGAAAATAGAAATTTCGAGACCAGTTTCGAAAATAACTACTATCTTATTAATATAAATTTAAATATTAGAAATTTTCAATTATTTTCACGTAATTGGGCAATAAAATAGAATGGGGGATATTCATGTAGTTTTTTTTTGTCTTAAATTAATAGATTACTACTATATAACGTAGAAAAAACTAAAAATAGGCTTCAAATTTAATTTAAAACATTGAAAAAATTTGAGCGTTTGAAACGCCGTCATTGTGCGCGCGCTTTGCGTGACGTCACATGACACGATTGACACGTCCAGTGGGTCTTTACTGTGCACTTTTCAGTTACTTCGTACATAGTCACAGTTTTAATAACTTTAGAATCATGGAAGAAGTCTAAAAAAAAATATCTTATAAGTATTGTATAGTACCGGAGTGCACAAATACTTTTTGAAAAACACCCGAAAAAGTGTTTTTTCGTATTCCAAATGATGCGAAAATAGGAAAACGTTGGTGTAAGGTGATGAGAAGGGATAATATATCTCCAAAATCATGTTTATATTGTTGTGAAGATCATTTTAACGTAAATATACTTTATTTATATACAGCTTAGTGTGAATTAGTAGAAAAAGTAAGTTTTGCATTAGTTATTGAACATTAGAAAATTCGGTTTAAAATTAACCTAACCTATAAGGAAAGTTCAGTAGCTATAACTTTCTATAAAAACTTTATTCCTGTTGTGATTTTACGAAATTTTTGTGGTTATTGATTGCGCTCGTAAAATCGTGATTTAATGCAAAATATGCTGTCATCATAAATGCATCTATTTTCGGTAGATTATCCGATTGTGCTTTGACAAATCATATCTTAGAAAAACTTCTAAATCAATGTGAGTTTCGACCGATGCTACTGAATTCAATGTCGTGTCAGGTGACGTCACATTACGTTCGATCAATGGTGGAGCGTTTTGGAAGTTTCAATTTCGCTCCCTTATTTTGCACTTTTTGAATATTATTTTAAGCGTTTAAATAATAAGTAAATAAAAAATACCTTTTTATTATATTATGACGATAATAAGTATTCGAGAAAGAAATATTTTAGGACATTTAAAATTTTATGCATATTCCCCATTATCATCTATAAAATAGTAAGAAGCATAACCTTAATACTTTTTTTTACTGATTTTAAAGTGTTATATGCGTATAAAGTGTTATAAGTGTAATATGTTATATGCGTTGAATGAAGCTGGATTTAAACCCGCGCCCCTTGGAAACCGCTATAGCGCTCTGACCAACTAAGCCATTCGTTATCATCAAGCTACGTCGAAATTCCTTTACGCATGTTACAATCCTGCTTCGATCAAATTTTTATACGTTTCTAAATTTAGTGACTTAAATATTATTTACGTATACATTATAAGAGAACTATTTCAGTACTGTGTAAGTAAATAGCGTACTGCACTATTGAATTACAAAATGCTTGGACAGGACATGACATGACGACAGGATAATGACAATCACAATTAAAATCAAAGTATTTATTGCGAAATAAGACCTAAAAATAAAGAAAATCTTTAAATCGAAAATCTAAATAATAATGAGGTTTTGACTTGTTTTACAAATTATAAATTACAGACTAATGACATGACGATAGGATAATGATAAACAAACGTAAATAATTAGAAAATTTTATCAAGAAATAATAATTTAATCACTCCCAAGACTGGTTTTTAATAAGCTACTTGAATGAGCAGACAACTAATAATTCTATTGTAACAACTTAGCTATTTATATAGACACAGTCGTTTTTGCTTACACATAACTTTCATATTTTTGTACGAAGTCACTAAGGACGACTGATCAATCTTATCAACAACATAATAAAAGACTAATTTAAACATGTCAGACCATTTCGGAAAAATACCTTTTATTCACAGCCACCATTAATATAACGGAAGTCTTAAACTATAAATGAAAAACTCAAAGAATTAATGATCTTTAAAAATTAAACAAAATGTTTAAAAAAGATAGAAACATTTTAGTCACAGTAAAAAATTGCAATTGTGTCAGAAAGGCACAAACACTAATCTTAATTTCAATAGCTTGAGTAAGATATGAGACCTTATGGAGATCTTCAACAAAATAAAATAATAAAACAAAACAACTAAAAACTTCTTAAATAATTAACTTCTAAAATATTTTTTTATACAATATAATGATATATATTCACTGTTCAAAGACATCAACTGGGTGTTGGAATTTGTTTAATATACGTTCCCCTTTAAGGCACAAAGTTGGCTGAGGGAGTTTTCTTATAATATCTTCTACTTGAACATCATATATCTACAGACTCATCGATTTTAAATAGTTGACCATAGTCATCACATGTTTTTAAAAATGTTACTTTTATTTCACCGTCTTCATCAATATCACTCACACATACTCCGGCATATTTGTATTCACTATTTTTTGCTCTAAATTTCACAATGACATAGTTACCATTGCGGTAAAGTTCTACATCATTTTGTTCTCTAGATGGACCTGCTTTGATAACGTTATTTTCTGTTGGCGAAGGCATATTATCCTCAGATTCAGAACTGGAATAAATTTTCTTGGCAGCCTTACTTTTCATGTAACTCTTCACATAATCCAAAGACAAGCAAAATCAAGCAAATAAAAAGCAAATAACAAGCAAAATCCAAGTATAACACACAAAATACGCAGATAATCATTATCCTGCCTTGTTGTCATTATCCTGTTATAGTTATGACAGGATAATGACGGCAGGACATTGACGGAATGACACATTTTGTTCTATATTTTTATTTTAATATTTAAATAAATTAAAATCAATAAATATCTGAGCACGTAATCAAACAAGTTAATTATTTACACAAACATTTCCAAGATTTATTTACGTTTTCTAGTATTTTAGATGCACAGGAAATATGACCGTAGTTAGAAACACTCACAGGATAACGTGCTTCGATGACGCCGGTAACCGATGTTCTCATAAAATGGCGCCGTTCGATACGCCAAGCACAACGAGTATGGCCGCGTCTATTTCGACGGTTTTGATTGGCTTATGGTACAGCTTCTAATTGGCGGGATTTTTTTAATTGAATTTTCGGCAGACTAATGACCTAATATTCATTCTCCAAATATGAAACATGGATTTAGACTTTATTATTTTAAAGACACAGAATAAAAAACCTTTAGGAATTAACTATAAGTATTTACCATTAATATTAATAAAACATTTGGGCTAACTTTACTCAAATAGTATTGTTATGAAAAAACATGTTCAAAAATCCGTATTTTTCCCCGGCACTAAATATGACTTTTAAGGCATACATTATATTTTTTATGATTTATTTTTAAAATTACATTTCTGAAAGTCATATGACACACGGGTATAATATTAATGTATTCAATAAAAATAGTTTGATAGGAAAGTCACTTTTTATTTTAATAAAATATGCAAAAATTTGTTTAGGCCAATTAACAAATATTGGCCCTTATACAAATGGATAAAAACTGAATATTTAAATACAAAAGGAACAACTAAAAGAAATGTGCTATTTAAAAGTTATATCAATTTATACATTACATTAAATTTAAGCATCGCTTTATTAGGGACACCTCAAACTAACCGGGTCTTCTGAAACCTATACTTTCTGTGTCTTTCTCAGTGTCATACCACGTACGGTGTCGCGTTTCATGTTGCTGCTCTTAGGAATATTGTAAAAACATGTGAAGCTAAGAAAAAAGAATAATTAACAGCTCATAAAAGAACATTGGAACATGTTTAATGTGTAAAAAAATACATTAAATGTATCAAGTTCAGAAACTCTCTAATTAATTTACATTCCGAGCACTTTTAACATGAAAGTTATCAAATTCGTTCGTAACGTTGAGTTAACACAAAAAGCGTCCGCAAGATCTGAGTGGTCTCCGGCCATACTTCGTAATTATTACCCGTAATGAGATGTAATGCAGTACTTGCAGGCTTACAATTTTATTTTAAAATGGCTCTCATTTTTTTCTTTAGTTATCGCATATTTTTCCTTTCTCTCAACAATTTACATTAATTTGCGTCAAAATTGTGAGTTATTTATTTATCATTCAGTTTCAAACGATAAATTCTGTGTTTATAATATTATTAAATATGAGGTGTCTATAGCTATTATACGACTATTTTCGGTTTTTTTTCAATTTGATACGAACTGCTAATAACTGAGATGTTCTCTGTACGATCGAGGCAAACGTTTGGCAGAGATAATGCGTTGCGTTAAAATATAAATAATGGTTCAGGGAGGTGGTCAGTGGTCTGTTTTACAGAAAACTGAAAGAAAAATCTCATTTTTTATATAAAATGCTTTAAGCTTCTATAAATCATTATATCTTATAAACCAATAAATTTCCACAAAATACGACAACGACGCTCCGTCATGTAGAGAACAGAGTATCTTAACGCTAGGTTCCCAGTTTTCATCTGTCTATCTTGGTATGTGCATACGGCATACAAGGTGAAGCAGGTGAAGCTAAAGAAATTGTACGGTCGGGGAACCCTTGTCAGGAACGAGGTTCCTTACGTTTTTTTATAAACCTTGATGGCCAAATTACATATATTATTTTTTCGAGGCTAATAATCTAGAAAGAAATATCTAGGAATATTTATTCATAAAAAATAAAAACAAATATAATAGTTACTAATTCTCATACAAATATAAATGTAATACCTAGCAAGATTCAAATTCAATGTTTTACTTTTTTTGTAATAGAAACATTCACTTATGATGGAATTTTTGTCTTAGGCATTGGTTATCGGCATTTTCTTTATCGTCGAATAATACTGATATAATTTTTTTTTTATTATTATTAATATTTATCATATAATCATATTAAAAAAAACCGTCACTATCAAGAAGAAATGTCAAAAATAATACAATAGTGTTGTAATGTAATTACAGTAATCGTTAATTCGTATACATTATATGTAAACTCATTGATTCTAAAAATATTATTGAATTTATAACTCTTTCTATACAATATGTATCCCCAATGAAAATAGTAGTAGTAAAGAATAGCAACTGAAACTCGAAAGGTATGTACTAATTCATGTTTTATTGTATCAGGCAGATCAGTGTCTGTCCGGTATCAGTGGTGAAAGCAAAAATACTTTACGATTTTGGACAATTTTTGATTAAATTATGAGATATTTTGTATGGCTACAAATACTGGCTAAAAATATCAATATATCGATATTTTTTTAATAACCTCACATGTGCTTATTTTTCTGGGGGGCGGAGCCCCCTAGTACAAATATATAATATACTACATTTTGTTACTTGACGCCGCGTTAAGGAACTTCGTTCCGAAAAAGATGTCTCCACGCTATCCTTACTATAGATGGTGAAGATGAATATTTTATTATATATTGTACTATATCTCTCTCTTATTTATGACACTAACAATTTAACACATTTATCATTTCACAATTAATCATAATGTTTTAAGTATTCTGTTTATAATACAATAAATTATGAAAAGTTTTGTGTTCAAATAATTTATAAAATCTTTATTCTTTCATATTTGAAAATATTACAAGCGATTGTTTACATTTCCCGCATAAAAAGGCAAAAGATAAAACACAAAACCATCCACGGAAGTATCAGTGTACTCGTATATGATATGAAATGGAATATAATACAAAGTAATCTTATCAAATTGCAATTTAAAATAAATGTTGTCACACGCCGGCGTCGCGTCGTTCACGAGTAGGTACTGTACGATCCCCGTAAAGAGAAATCCATTGAATTTGGCTGCTTACTCTATATTTTTTTATTATGTTGAAGAGCATTCACTTTGAAATTGAGAGCACAATGTTACGGTGTATTTTTTATATTTGGTAAATGACATCAATTGCTTGTTAGTTATTCATTGAATATGGATTTTTTTAGCTTTACATTTTATTCCGTATATATCAGGGTGCGCAAAGTGAACCTAGTGATAAGAAACACTTCCGTTCACCACTTTTCACCATTCTCGACACATTATGTGTTGGGTAAAGGAACTCAACGCTGTGGTGTGCCTTATTACCAGAACGAGGGAATGACAATATGAAATATTTAATTTCTTCAAAAATATGAAATATTTAATCCTCTAGTGGGAATTGAAGTCACACTTTTTTAAGACGATTTAAGACGTACACTCGTGTCCATGCGGCACGACAATCCTTGGAATATATTTTAGTAACTAAATGCTTATATAAGTCAAATAGAAATAATTTCTGAAATGTATAATTACCAAAATTTTATCCGTTTATACTTACATACATCGATGCGAGCTTTGTTTATGCCGCATCGAATCAAAGCGCAATTTTAAATGGCTGCGGTCAGTACACCGCCCCTACTTTTACTCGTACGATTCGAGCCTGAAATTGGACAAAGCGCTCTTCAAATCTGCCCATTCATTTGTCCTTTCCATTAAAGGGTGCTTCTAACTACAGATGATTTAGTGTTCATTTTAGCACGTTAATTTTTATTGGTTTAACCAAATTTAACGCCAAATTACATAGTATTTTATTCTATAAAAATTTATTCCTCAATTCAGGGTTGATATTAATTGATACAACTGACGCGACTTCACTTACTGATGTTACCAATTACTGAAATGTTGTCAATATTTAGGTTTGTTGTTTTGTTTTATATATATTTTTTTAACTTTACGCTGTACGTGTGTGCTGTATGTGTGTTTGTTATTCCACCACGCGCTTACGTTAGCACATCAAGAAAATGTAAAACTTTTGTTTCCCCGAGTGGGAATTGAACCCACACCCGTCATGTTTACAGTCACACGCTCGTGCCGCTGCGCCACAATGGTCTACCAATTGAGTTGCAATTTAAAAATAGTATTTGGTATTCATAAGTTAGTGACAATCGAAGATATTCTATAGATAATAAAATATGATGTTACACTCCCTTACTTCACTTAACACGTAACAGATATCCCTCCGATGAATCTGACGTACTTTGTCTCATTTGTAAGCAAATTTTATGGATCATCTAATATTGTTTCCGACTGAATTGTAATATTTCCAATAAGTATCCATTCTACGACTTACATCTCGTGAAGGTTGTCATATTGACTATAACTTGTGTACGTATTCCCTCGGCTCCTTACATATATTTTATTGGTATGTTGTTTTGGTTTTATTTACTTGAATATGATTCATTTTTTATACTTCTGTACTAAATTTTATAGAATGGGAGAATTTGTTGGATTGCAATAATCTCAGAAACTAAGGTTTCGATGTAGTCAAAAAATAGAGAAAATTATGCATTTATAGGGCAAAGCTCTGAATTAGCAAAAGATTATTTTGATCGTATTTATTTTGTAATGGACCAGATTTAAATATCGTAAATAATATATTGTTATATATAATTAAATTTCTCTCGATTTATTAGAAACAAATGTACTTTATACAATTATTGGTTTTATCTTTGTTCATTACAGTTCACCTTTATATATATTTCCTAAGTGAGAGGGAGCGCAGTTTACGCAAAAATAATCGAAGTCTAAAGGCTTCGCTTTTTCCGAATTAAAGACATTGTGTCTCAAGTGGCAGAATTCAACTCTCTCTAAAATAGATAAGCAAACATAATCAACAATTACGCACGACTGCAAGCACTCGTGCACACACGTAGACAGTTGGCTTTTTATAAATTAAGTTGATTAAAATAATATTTTTTTCTAGAAGTAACTCAGTAAATATTTTTTTTACACTGCCAATTGTGCAAGTTTTACACTGAAAGACCTCCTGTGACTGTCGATTGTGCATTTGTTACACTAAAAAACCTCTTTTGTTAGCCAATGCAACTATCGTTATTTAATAATCTAACCTACATCAATTAGGTATGTGAATGGCTTTAAGTCCCAGATATTTCATTGATATATCTAAAAGTAACAAGGTACTATTTAAACTATGAGGTGTGGCATGAGCTAAAATATATTACTCTTATTAGAAATATTCGCTGAACTTAGTTTAGTAATTTGGGATCATTCTTAACATTTGAAGAGTTACAAATATATTGCCACACAGTGTCGCTACCAACAAGTATTTAATCGGTATCTAGTGTAAAACGCACATTCCGAAATTAAATCACGTCAAAGGTTGTTGCAAAGATACGCAAGAGTAAGGAATTTGTTCGTTCCATATTAAACCACAGTCATGCTATGGTCGGATGTTTGTTTTAAGGATTATCGATATTTCCAATATTTTTACTTTTTCCGTTTTTAGTCATGTTTTAGATTATACTGGTACCCTTCCCAGGAAAAATTCGATGAACGGCGTAGCGAGTTTTTTTTTTTGATTTTCAAAATTCTTTATTCACATAAATGTAAGTTACAATACAAATGTAAGTATTGATATAAGATAATGCAAAATGACTTAATAAGGCTAGTTTCACTTTTACAAGCTTATAAATACGTATATCATAATAACTTATATTATTTTTACAATAGGTATGGCTTAGTAGAAAGTTAAAAATACAATATTTTTGAATAATTACTTGGGGTAGTTGAAAAAAATGCTACGCTATTAAGGGTGGCTCTCCGTTAATTTGTTAACACGAGTCGGATGACGACAACGCCTCGTAATAATATTTATTTTACCCTTTACTAATTTATTCACGGTAATGTTCAACCATCCTATAGATAATGTACAATTTTACTTTTTATTTTGTTTTAAATGTAAATTTTATATGTTTTTGGCCCTTGTATGGCATTTTGAGAAATATACGTAGACTATCATCTTTCAATGTCGTTAAATGAAACGGTAGAAATGTAATAATATTGTTATAGGAATTTACATTAGATATTACTAGTCATGTTCGTTTTGTTGGCTACAACGTTTTCATTGTAGTTTGGTTCACATAAAATTAAAAATGGCAGAACAAAATGTTTAAAGGACCCGTATCAAATATTAAAGGGATTCTATTTTGACATCAACTCTTAATATATTGAAATGAAACTGAAATAATTCCTGTTCTACATTTCAAATACAATCAATAACAGTGCTTGTACTACAATGAGAGTCGATGTATTTCAATTTATATATGTAGTTACAAATATTTTACCTAAACTAATCTTCTATTTTTGCTTATTGCTTGATATAATATCTAAAAAAGATAACAAATTCTCCGTCATTTAATTTTTTACTGTTCTTTATAATGATATTTATAAATTTTGAGTAATGTTGTAGAAACTTCCCTGGATCAATGATGTACTCGTATGTAAAATTTTTTAATATATATATAAGAAATACAAGCCACATTATAGATACTTAATTAAATGACGCAATAGTCCTAGGTTCTAATTTAACTCGCAACAAACATTTGTTCCTGTTTCATTTAGACAAAGTGCTACGTTGTTCACAGATCAGAGAGCATCGCGTACTTACCTTAAAATATCATCATAATTCTTACAGAATAAGTATTTATACAAATATAAATTAACTGTGAATCAAATTAAGAATTTAGCAAATAGAATTTTACTACGTCCCTTTGATAATAACCAGAGGTACCCAATACAGAAGTACCACTTTGATTTCTTCCACGATATAGTCAGGTCACTCAGTTCTCGCTGCAATCAATTTGCTACAGACTTTATAAGGCTGTCATTTCGGTCGACACTTTCATTCCGGTTCACTATAGTTGTCTCGCGGCCCGTCAATCGTATTTTACTGAATAGAGCTACTTTACTACCGACTTTGTATGCTTCTAATTTTTTTTTTGTTTATAAAATTTCATAATACGAAAGTGCGACTGTATTTAAAAACAAAACTTTTAATATTAGTACTACATCCTAACATTCCCCACGTTACATATACTCTTACAATTTGTACCTATAACAACTAATAGAAAACTTCCTACTTTAACTGCTAAAGCAGTAATTTTTATATGAAAACATGTTTGTATTATATATATTTTTATTTGTAATTGAATGAGTCAATTTCAAAAACAATTCGCATATTTTAAACATAGGATTACGACAGTGTAAAAGATATTTCGGCGCAACACAAACCTCGCATACAAGAATGTTTGTGTCGAGAAAGAATGGAACGACTTAAGGAAAACATTTGAAGTAGTTCTATTATCTTTATTTCCGGTGATCGTTCTGGTTGGTGTGTTACATAAATACATTTGTCTAAAATAATAAACAGCCCAACTTATTGTGGCACTTTGATGTATATTGTTTTTTTTATTATTTTGTATCGATAGCTGATATTTTTTTTCGTTACATATTATACTTCGAGAACTTTTGATAAATTGAATTGAAATCAAAGGTCGTTTGCTCCCTTTTATTTACTAAGTATTTTAAAAACATTTGAGACTGCTTTGTGGAACTTTTGGGAGGTTTTACAGTGAATTTTTTTCGCTCTAGTATTCGAGTAATTAGAATTATAACGTGTTATTTTATATTATTTGTCGTAGTTTTATAAATGATCACAGGTTCGATTTCTACATGAAGAATGTTTGAATTATTTTAATTTTTAAATTGTTTAACTAAATAGCAGTGTTGATATCTACAATCCATAATGCATTATACTTTTATATATTTCTAATCAGTGTATATTTCTATTCATTGGAAATGTGCGACGACGAAAAATAAATTATTCACACATCACATAAAATATTTCTA
>DWMZ01002753.1:0-13659 GCA_018249855.1 Eueides tales michaeli | reverse complement strand
TCGACGTCTATTTTTGATTGGAGCAAGTGGTTTATTTAAATACTGGTTTCTGGCTCAATAAATGTCTAAGCAATGTAACGATATTAGTTAAACACCTGCGTGTTGTTTGATTAGTTTTTACTTTTTAACCGACTGCGCGTTAGATAGGATGAGGGTAATGTGTTTATTAATGTTTTGTATGTATGTATGTGTGTATGAACGTATATACCATTATGTATCCCGCACATGGCAAGGTAGGCAGAGGGAACTGGGGAACCTAGTGTTAAGACACTCCGTTTCACTTCCTTTTCCCACTTAACGCCGAATTTGAGGCATTGCGTGTAGAGTGGCGGAACTCAAACGCCACGTTTTGCCTTGTTTTCGGAGCGAGGAAATAAAAACATTAAATATTTAAATTGAAAATACAACTCGACTGGGGATCGAACCCACAACCTGTTGATTACAGTTAAAAGTAGATCATTAAGTTTAATTGTTTATTGTTCATGGCAAAACCGCGTTATCTACATCAAAATTATTTGATGATTCCTGGTCATAAGACTATAAGTGTTACTGTAGGAATTTAATCAAAAATAGCCTTTGGGGTAATATTTTTTTTTAGTTATTGGATAATAAATGCTAAAACAAGTCAACATTTAATATTTTTGAAAATTTACTATCGATAAGATAAAAAAGTTTGATATAACAGTTAAAAACTATCGCCATGAATAAGGCTTTCATCCGTTCAGGAGCTACGGTGCCACATACACACACACTGACAAACAAGGCAAATTTATAAAATCTCTTTTTGCGTCGGGTAATGAGTCATCTTGTTTATTGGTTAGGTAAGTCTAGGCTAATAACATCTATTATTCTTTAACGATGTTTGGCGGAGAGTGGAGAACAAGACAATAGACAAGTTCCCTCCGCCTACCCTGCCATGTGCCCGATACATCGTGAAGCTGATTTATTGCTTTAAAAAATCATAGTATTAATCAGAATCTAGGGCATGTTTGTCCAAAATATTTACTCGTTTATCTCCATCTATGATAACTATGTCTTATCTGATACAAGCTCTTACCTGCGTCTTCATCGTAATGGTTAAATTGAAATAACTAAGAATTGTGTTTAAGACATTCAAAGATGACGTGATGCTTATAGTTTTTTTCACAGAATTCCCCAGCTTCACGCCGTATGGCAGGGTACGCAGAGGGAACTTGGGAACCTATTGTTAAGACACTCCGTTCCACTTACGTTCCCCACTTTCCGCCGAATTTGCGGCATTGCGGGAACCCACAATCTGTCACATGCTTAGACGTTGCGCTACGACAGGCCTCATAGGCCTTTACAGAATTTTGCAACTAAGACCATTACTTTCTGAGATTAACGGATTCAACCGAACAAACTGATCAGGTTATAATATTAGTACAGATTTTGCACAATGTATTACCGTGTAGCGGTTTGGGCTGTGGTCCAAGCGCCTTGTGCTGGGAACTCGATGGCTACAATAATGTACTAAATAGATGGCAATGCCTATCTTGGTTTTGATTTAGTAGGATTAAAGTATATATTTATTACAGATTCGATACTTTGAAATTATCATTTTACATGTGTATATATATGTGATATGGACGGAAACGTGATATTTTGTGTATTATGATCTATAGAGGCCTGTCGTATCTCAAAAGTACAAGTTTACCTCGCTCTGGTAGGCAAAGCGCGGCGTTGAGTTACGCCACTCAACATGCAATGCCTCAAATTTGGTAGAAAGTGTGCACTGGAACAGTGTCTTAACACTCAGTTCCCAAGATCGCTCCTCTGAAAAATGTAATGACTACGGAATCATGAACACTAAATTGCATAAGTATATGTTTGTTTGTCCACAAATTTCTCAGAAAATTCTGGAATAATGTTGGCATTAAGTTTTCGGTGTAATGATTCATTTCTAGCCTTAATTTTGACTGAGTGACTGATAAATGTTATCTACAGTTCATGTAAATAATATTTAGTTATTTTTGTTCATTTGATTGTTGAATTTTTCATATCTGCTTCTTTAAAAATGTTTCATGTATCTATTGGTTTGAGCAATAACAATATATTTGCAATTTTAACCCACGATGCAAAAAAACGGGTGTGAGTTTGATCTGTCTGTCTGCGTATCTTTCTGTGGAACCGTAGCTCCTTAATTAATGAACCGAGTTTAGCGCGGTTTTTTTTAATAGAAAATCTTGTTATATGCAGTGACTTATAAAGACCTTTTGATGGAAATCAGATTAGTTTTTTAAGAGTTACCAGCGCTTTTTCTATGTGAGGTAGTATTTTTTTGGGTCGGGGGCTCGGCAATTTAGTTTTTTCTTCAATGATATCAAGAATCAAAGATAGTTCAGTAAATAGACTTTCCGCATACAATGATATATTTAACTAGCTATTTATAGGAAAGTGCAATTACGTCATTGTTGTACTAAAATAAGCGATGTGTTTCTTCAATGGAGAAAGGTACTAATTGTATGATTCATACATTTATTTCGCCTATTTCCTCATTTTCATTCACAACAGTTTGACAGTGTTATTTCTAGGCAAGTGGTAAACAAGTAATTGTGTAAAATGGTATACATACTTCCCTAAGTGACATTCGAACACATGCATGTGTTAATTGGCCTGGCTCAGTACTGTGAGCCAGATCTTGGCCTTAGTTATCATTCCAATCTTTAAACAAGATTGGGCCGACGTAGGTTTGCAATTTCGGACCAAGCTTGAGAAGGATCGGCGCAGGCTTGTACCAATATTGGGTCCATCGTCATTTTCTACATGAGGAGACCATTCTATTGTCTTTGTTTTTTGATCTCGTGTTAAGACACTCCGTTTTCGTATGGCGTGTTGAGTGGCGGAGCTCTACGCCGCTATTTGCCTTGTAACAGTTTAAAATATTTAATTTCGTCGAGTGAAACAGACATAGGTAAGACCGAAACCAGTCCTCTGATACGGATTTGAATTGCATACCGGCACATACACAAAAAGATGAATATAACAGTTCTTTAGTCTACGAACGACATTCCATACATTTTTGTATCTTAATATTGTTTCCTGCATATAGCAGCTAGGTAGACAGGGAGAGTATGGTAACGTAGTGCTAAGACACTCCGCTCCCATTAATACACTTCCGTTTTCCAATTTTTTGCTGAATTTACGGCATTGGCTGTTGAGTGGCGGAACTCAACGCTGCGTTTTGCCTCGTTAGAGAGGAAATTCAAATTTTTAAATAATTATTTTTTTTGAGTAGGGATCGAACCGATGATCTGTAGCGCTCACAGTCGCACGCTTGTGCTCCAGCGCGACGACATTCCACACATTCCCAGCCAATTTACTGTATGACGCCCATATATAGTATGAATTTAAGTAGGTACCTATATGTAATACAATTATATATAAATACATTGACAATTTTATTTTGTTGTATTGTTTCTTGTTATATATACGATTTGGATTTTTGGGCGTTATTATTACACGTTTTTGAAGTTAATGAAAATGTTAATTATATTTAAAAGATAATACTGTATACTGTTTCTTATAATCATGTTTTTTTAACTATATTAAATTTGCTAAATTTTAAATTTAGTATTTTCTTTCCTAAGTGTGGAATAACATTTTTAAAATAGTAAAAGTATATTTTTTACTATTACTATAAAAGATCCTCATTTAATTCCTTTTGTTTCGAAGATGCCAAAATTCTCGCATTAGGTGTAGGTTGTTTGTATTATACATTGAGTAGCGTAACTCAACGCCGCACATAGTCTTGTTACTAAAACGTGGAAATGATAGTAATGAAGAAGGAATCGAACTTACAATCGTCGTCTGTATAGTTAGTCCTTGCCCAGTAGGGCCACGTCCTTTCTTGCGAAATCATATTTCTCATAGTAATGCGAAATTGAATCAGATTCCATTACAGTGCTGATAACGTTTTCTTAACAATGGCAAATAAAACATGAGTCATAAATGTTGAATATCTATTTTAAATTATTTTGATATAGATAAAGAATATTGTTTGCTTTGACTATAGTGGAATTAAAGATGAGTTTTTCATGTTGTAACGAAATCCAGGACGTCATATCTCGAGACGAGTCGAGACTTCTCAACGGCGTTAAGTTACGCCACGCAACACGGAATATCTTATAAATTGTGTGTAAAGTGTAGTCCAGAGTGTCGTAATATTAGGTTCCCATGTGCCTACTTTAATGTACTTCTTTAAAGCATTGAAGATTTAGAGAGTAATAACGAATGCTATAGTTTCACAGTCTTGGAACGTATATAAATATTTATAAGCAGACAAAACCGTAGGAAACCCTTATAAGGGTAGAGAATGCAGTTAGTACATATTCGATTGGACGGCTATTTTTTTTCAGCTTCACGCTGTATCCCGTCCCGTACATGGCAGGGTAGGTAGAGGGAACTCGCGAATCTAGAGCCAAGAAGTTTCGTTCCCTACTACCCTCCGAATTTGAGGCTTTATTGAGTGCCGTAACTTAACGCTGCGCTTTGGCTTGGTTCCAAAACGAAGAAATAAAAATATTAAATATTTCATTTCCTCGAGTGGGTATTGAACCCACAACCTGTCGGTTACAGTCGCACGCTTGTGCCGCTGCGCCGCGACAGGCTTCTTTATTAATTTTAATATGTGTTTGTTATCTTTAATTTTTGCTATTTTCGTCGCTCGGATCTCTCAGCCTTTCCAATAAAAATGGAATTGTACGACAAAAAGACACAAAATCGCATTTTGCACAGGCATCGGAATAATTTAATGGTGACTATTTTTCGCTGGCGAGCTGCACTCTGCCCGAAATACACCCGTCCGTCAGCCGGCGTCTTGTAAGATGCGCCGCCTGCTATTTATATTTATATATCCATACTTTTATATATAGTTAGTGTATTGTTTACATGGGATTCTGTGGGGGTTTGTGTTTTTTGGGTGTTTGTTTTTGTTTTTTTTTTCTGTTTTAGAAGTTGTGTTGTTGGTAGACGAAATGTGAATTGAAACATTTCTTCTTCCACTTTTAAGACAATATTAGAAGTTTGGTAAGTGGTGGGGCTTAACGCCGCGTTACGTCTTGTTATCACAGCTAGGCAAGAAAAATTAACATAATTCAAACTTATATAGAATATAGCGGGATTTGAACTGGCGCTTCTTGGAGTCCATCCAAGCACTCTGCGCTCTCTGACCAACTAAGCTATAAGTCCGTATATAGCTGAGAACGTATGGCTTAGTTGATGATTCATATTTTAATTCTAGTAAAGAAAACATAATTCATTCCCAAAGTAATAATCTATGACTAAATTTAAAAAAATACTAAATTTATTAAATATAATTTTTTTCTTTCCTAAGTGTGGAATAACACTTTAAAAATGGTAAAAATAAGTAATAATCTAATTTACATCCGTCTTACTTATACAAGGCAATTCAAATTATAATATATATATATATTATTTAATTTTAAATTTTTTAAAGAGAAAAATTTTCATTTGAAGCCTATCGTGGCGCAACGGCACAAGCTTGTGACAGGTTAAGGGTTCGATCCCCATTCGAGAAATTCGATTCAATTCAATATTTTCTATTTAAATATTTAATGTTTCATTTCTTCGCTCTGGATATAAGGCAAAAGCGCGGCGTTGAGCTCCGCCACTCAACCCACATTGCCTCAAATTCGGCGGAAAGTGGAAAATGGTTCCAAGTTCCCTCTGCTTACCCTGCCATCTACAGGATACAGCGTGAAGCTGAAAAGTTTTCATATAATTTTAAAATAAATATAGGATATTCCGCTTAAAAATGGCTGCAAAGTATTTACTCATTTCTCTAAGTCTTAAGATACGTAATATCTTTCAATCTTTCACATTTCACGTTAATCTGAGCTTAGCGTCGTCTTGGGAAGGTTTCTTGGATTTGTATATAACTTTCATATAGTATAATACTTTGTTACTTTGGTGTGAGCTTTTGTGAATTGATTCGTTAATGATTTTATTTAATTTTTATTTAATACTAGCGACCCGTTCGCGGCTTCGCCGGCTTGATTTGCCCTATTTTATTGACTAATTTTAAACTTCTTTCTTGTTCCTAATAACATTATTACTTTTAAGACAATATCTATACAATCACATATGTGTTGGGGAAATAGGTTGCCAAAATTTTATAGTGAAAACGGCATTTAAATTTGGTTAGCCGTTTTTGAGATTAGCGCGTACAAAAGCATAGACAAAAATTTTAAATACTATTTTGGACAAAAAAAAAAATCTTTTAGGGGACATTTATTAATATAAAAGGAGGAAGGAAGTTCTATAACTCTACAGACAGTGATGAGTTATACATTTATTATATGTGTAGATTTATTCTTTTTATGCCCCAAAGTCGGCGGAAAGTGGGTAACGGAAGTGAAACGGAGTGTCTTAACACTAGGTTCCCAAGTTCCCTCTGCCTCCCTGCCATGTGCGGGATGCAGCGTGAAGCTGAGTATTTATTCTTTTGCTTTATTCATTGATATATGTTTTAAAAATTTAATCCAAACTGAAGTGAATGTCTCGACTTGAGAGAAAAGCTTTAATGTGTTTTTATAAAGGTTTCATCACCTTCTTTTTTTAAGCTTAACGCTGCATTCCACTCTATATATCCATTAGTAGCGGAACTAAACGCCGCGCTTTGTAAGAGACAAGACTTTGGTCTTGTTCAAGAATGGTTGTGGTCAAGAATATTAAAATGAGTCTTTCCCTCGAATGGTAATCCAAACCATAATGTGATTCACAGTTTAAGAATGTCTTATTAACCCTTATTAAAAGTTATTACTTTTTGAATATTGGGGTAAATATATAATAAAAAATTGGTCAAATCCGAAACGTACTCGTGTACGAATGGTCCGATACATAATTGAGTACTCAGCTTCACGCTGTATCGCGCACATAGGCAGACAGGGTGGGCAGAGGGAACCTAGTGTCAAGACACTCCGTTCCGTTCACTACTTTTTTTTTTGAGAAAAGCCAAAAATTGCGCTTATTGTAATGTATATTTATCTGTATTTTAGTTATTTGTTGTTATACATGTTTTAATATTTGATGTATGATTTGTGATTTTAACTAACTTACTATCACGGTTCATTGGATATAGTCTGGTGGCAGACAAAACAGAGGACAGAAGTATCTTAGTTCGAGTTTTACCCTGTCAATACACAAAAATAGGCTTTTAATTCCACAAGGAATTTGCTTCACTTGTTAAATAGACATATTTATAGTTTCTCCATACATTTCTTATGTCACCTGTCATGACACCTGTCGTGGTGTTGTGGCACAAGCGAGTGACTAAACGCGACAGGTTGTGGGTTCGATCCCCACTCGAGGAAATAAAATATTTATATCATATTTTCCTTTTTTTTTACTCTGGTAACATAGCGCAGCGCGGTAGCATAGCGCGGTGTTGAGTTCTACCACTCAATGCACAATGTTATTAATTAGGCGGAAAGTGGGGGAACCAAACGGAGGGTGTTAACACTAGGTTACTAAGTATTTCTGCGGCATGCAGCGTAAAGCTGAAAAAATATTTTTTGAGCTTATATTATGTAAGCTCATGGAATGTAAGCCAGACGGAGATGCCAGTATACAATATTAGATAGGCGCAATTTGAATCTGCCGAAGCTTTCGCATGAGGTCAGTGCACTCCCAGACCCGACGACGCCGTCTCAGCCTACATTAATTGAAGCTGTCTGTACCATTGTTCTTGATCTTTTGGATTTACTATATATATATCACGTGTTTAGGTTCCTTTTGGGGAATACGTTTTCAGGTTAACACAAGATGTGTGTTTGTAAATGTAGGGGTTACTATTGAACGTTATAAAGGATAGGTTGAATTTTTGTTTTATCTAAATTATTGAACTTTTTGACTTTTTTTTTGTTGGAAAGCTTATTTATGAAAGAAGGCTATATATCATCTTGTTAGTCGTTTCGATTAAAGCGTTATGTTGGGGATTTAATATGTCATGTGCTATTACAGAGAGGCATGGGCTTAAATCCTGCTTAGTTAAATTTTTTATACGTTTTCCAAATAAATATATATATGTATATCGTTTTTTTGGCTTCACCCCTGTATCATGCATATGCCCTACATAGGAACCTAGTATTAAGACACTCTGGTTCCCAACTTCCCACAAAATTTTTAGAGAAGTACGTGTTGAGTGGCAAAGCTAAACGCTTTTGTCTCCATCTTCTTATTTATAGTTCCATCTAAACAGAGTAAAGTAACGGATATATAAGTGATGTAAGCAAATAAAAATAATTTAAATTTAACGTGAGAAATATGTATTATATTTTAGGTTAGATAGCGGAACTCAACACCGTATTCTGTCTGAATAAACACAATCCCACGGTGAAATATGAATCTACTTTGGTTACAAGCAGATGTTTGAAGCTTTTGAATGTCTCAATATATTACTATGTTGATCCTTTGTTTTATTTACAATAAAAATTGTATCACGCTCTTTCCCGCATAGTGCAATAGTCAGAGGGAATGTAGTGTTAAGAAATTCCGTTTGACATTTTCTACTATCTCTTTAAGACATTGCTTGTTGAGTTGTTATTGTCAACGCCGCGTTTTGTCTGTTATAGCGAAGGGATTAGAATAATCTGAGTATGCCACGTATATCATGTTATGTTGTGTGTGGACTGGCTGAGCTCAACGCTGTATAATGTCTTGTTGCCAGGACGATAAAATAAAAAAATAAATATGTCATTCGCAACCGTCGGCTTGTATCTCTGCGTCACGACAGTCTCATCCTCAGCCTCAACCTCTTATTTTATAACATTAATATTAATATTAAACGGCCGAGGATGGACGGCGTGCTACTGTAAACGCGACAGGTTGTTGGTTCGATCCCCACTTAAAGGAAATGAAATATTTAATATTTTCAATTTAAATATTTAATGTTTCATTTCTTCCCTTCGGCAACATGGTAAAGCGCGGCGTTGAGTTCCGCCCCTATACACGTAATGCCCCAAAATTACGGAAAGTGGCGGAAAGTGGGTATCGTTACGGCGTGTCTTAACATTAGATTGTCAAGTTCCTATGTCTAGCCTGCCATGAGCGGGATACAGCGTGAAATTGAATCAAAAAAAATATTATACATATGCAATATCTCGGCTCCTTTCAGTAACACGGAGAGCGGAGTGTCTTGACACTAGGTTTCCTCCGTGTACCATTTTATATATAAAAAGAATCTATGTACACTCCGTTATAATATTCAACAAATTGTCGTTACGCATCTTCAGCTTGTTGACGCTCAATCACGTCGCATGTCTATAAAGTGGAGCATTTTATCTACATGTAAATTTTAACCTTATTTCTATACATATAAAGTATTATTTGTATTAAAATGTATATTTTAATATATTGATATACGATATTATACTGTAGTTCTATATATTAGATGTCATTTCTGTATGGTTCTGGTTGGCGTGGCAACAATACGGGGTCTCGAAGGAGTCTTGTCTGTCGTTTGGCGTTTTTTTTTTTGATGTTTAATCGCTCGAATTAGTGTTTTGGCTTGTCTCTTTTTGATGAAACTTTTTTTTAATGGTATGTGTGTGTGTGGATTTAAATGGCGACAGTTAGTCGAAATTGATTTTAACTTTGGATTATTTAAATTGGATTTGTAGAGAAATGGTTTTTTTTTTGTATAAAGATATAATGTATTGTAGTACATATTTTTCGGAGAGTGGAGAATTAGTTCTCTTTGTGATTGTGGGTTCGATTCCCATTTGTTAAAATGATTTGTTTAATTTTTTATGTATATCGTATGAACCGTAGGGTCCCTCTCTACCCCGCTGTAAAAACATACATTTTTAGGGGTTCAAAGTAACATGTGTTCATTTTGTTTGTAACGTCCAGTCCAATCTACATATCCCTTTTGCTTTAATTTATTTAAATCGTTTCACCGCTCTTTAGGGAAGCGAGCGTAACGAATAAAAGGAATCAATAGTTATTTATAATAGACACATGCGTCCATGTATTTTGCTACTGAAGTTAACCCATTTACAGTTAATTGGAGGCGGCATTGGTTGAAGTGACAGTTAGACGCAGGGTACGTAAAGGGAACTTGGGAACCTAGTGCTAAGACGCCCTGTCCCTATTAAAACGCTTTGAATCCCCTTTCCCCCCAGATGAATTGAATATTGAATTGCGATACTCAACGCCGTGCTTGACCTTTATACCAGATGGAGGGTTTAAAAAAATTTTTTTTCAAGTTACCACTTGAACTCACAATCTGTTTACAGTCGCACGCTTCTTCCCCTGCATCATGGCAAGCTTCACACGTTAATGTACTACAGTTAACGGGCATTTTAGGTCTTTGCATATAGGTACATATCGTCATATATTTACTTAACGCATCCATGTCGATGAGTCCATGGTAAGCTAGGTAGTTTTTTATCTATGGTTTGCACTTTGGCAAATGTCATTGCATACGTATGAAAAGATTTTTTGCCGAAATTCGAACCTGTGCTTTTAGGAAACGGTCCAAATACTCTGACCACTAAGCCCATATTGCTTCTCATCAAGCTACATTAAAAATGTATAACTTAAGCTGACAGCGTATTACTTACTAAAAAAGTGATTTTTTCTCTCGTTTCTCCACTTTCCGCCCTTCAATATATGTCTTGTTAGGTATTTGATTTCTTTGTTGAAAAATCGAATCCGCGATCATCTCAAACAAAAAGCACCATTTTTTTTAGCTTCACGCTGTATGCCGCACAAGGCAGGGTAGACAGAGGGAACCCGGGAACCTAGCGTTAAGACACTCCGTTCCACTTCCGTTCCCCACTTTCCGCCGAATTTGAGGCATTGCGTGTTGAGTGGCGGAACTCAACGCCGCGCATTGCCTTATTACCAGAGCGAAGAAATAAAACATTAAATATTTAAATAGAAAATATTCAAATATTTCAATTCCTCGACTAGGGATCGAACCCAGAACCTGTCGATTACAGTCACACGCTTGTGCCGTTGCACCACGACACGCTTCACGACATTAGCGTCAATAAAATGCGTGAAACAGTGTAAACGTAAATATATCGTAAAGATAGCAAATAACATGATCGATAAATATATTATGTGACAAGCGACCCGCTCGTGACTTCGCCCGCTTGAATTATACGGTTATTTTTTTAGCGTCATTGTAGGGTAGTAGGGTACAGAGGGAACCAGGGAACCTTGTATTAAGACATTTCTTTCCGTTCTCCACTTTCTGCTGAAGTTGAGACAATGCGTGTTGAGTGACGGAATTTAACGCCACGCTATGTCTTTGTATCCGAGTAAAGAAATGAAAAATATTTCATTACCTCAAGTGGGAATTGAACCCAAAATATATTGCATTTACATTCGCACGCTTGTACCCCTGCGCCACAGCAGGCCTCGTCTATTTTTTCATCTGAAATACTTTCGTATATTAATAACGTTATCATTTTAAAAACAATGTTCCACACACACATTGAAAACTAAATTTTAATTGAATTCAATAAAACATATATTTTGAACCAGTTTTTTGGTCATTAAATAATTTATATATTTTTTTTTATGTTAAATAAATAAGAACTAAAAATGTTGCGTAATACAATGATGAACGGCATTCATAATTGTTTTAATGCACACACACAAATAATAGCAGGTGTGTATTAGTGTGTGTGTGTGTGTAATTGCACAAATGCACACACACCAGACAAATAGACGTAAAATATAAAAAATATTTTATTTTTTGTCTATTTTCAGTAAGTGCACAAATGCACACACACAAACAAACCAACCGACCAAAAAAATAAAAAATATTCATTTTAATTTTTTTGTCTATTCTCATAGATCATCAAATAGGGACCCTATTTTACTAACAAACATCCTCTATAATACTTTTTTAATATATCTTCCATATACAGACATTAATCAAATAAAGATTTATTTTAAGTATACATAGATGTCTATGTTGATATGCACTTGACGACTGGAGCTATCGGACGGTATCTAATTTATTTATTGTAATAATCAAGTATGATGATTTCTTATTAAATATTTTCTTTCTACATATAAAGAATTTTAGGCCATCGTGGCGCAGTGGTTCTGGCAGTAAGTCCGCGTTGGTAGTGAGTTCGATTATTGTTTCAATGAATGACTACATTAAATTGTTATATTTCTTGGGTTACGCTTTAAATAAAGTGCGGTGTTTATTTACGCTACTTAAAACGCGATACATAACGCGATGTTAAGTTTCTCGTAATGACTATTTTTTGTTTACTAATCTCACTTTCTTGTTCTAATAACATTATCACTTTTGAGACAATATCTACACATTGAAAACTGAAATTGCAGCCAAAATATATTAGTGAAAACTGCATTTAAATCTGGTTAGTCGTTTCTGTGATTAGCGCGTACGAACGTACAGACAAACAGATAAACATATGAAAATAAAAACAATCAGCTTGTGCTATATTTTATTGATAATTTTTTCAAATTCAAATTTAAATATTTTTATTTAAAATAAAAAGTTACAAGCTTCGTTTTTTGAACGTCAAACAATCTACCACCAGTTCACTAAAGTTACTGCCTCAGACTTGAGAAGAACTGGCGAAAGAAACTCAGCGGGACGTGTCTTTTTTAAATCAAAATTTTAAATCATATTATTATAATTGACAGTGATACATTTCAAATAGCCTGGAGCGAGCATTTTATTACCAAGGCGTGTTATCATTTATGAAATTGTTAATTTGGTAATTCCTTAAACCTTCAACAAACAAACGTCTTTACACAACTTTTTTAAATTGTGAAACGGAAAATTCTCAGACTTTTCTGAGATCCTCATGCCCTTTTCTTATAGGGGATGTTTAATATATATTTTTTAATGTATCTTCCACGTACAGACAGTAATCAGTTACAGATTTATTATATATATAGATATAGATATCAACAATTAAGAAAATTCATTAAAGTTGACATACAATGAGAGCCAATAAAATACCGCTCAGTAAATTTCCTATGAAGCGGTGACGTAAGACCCTTGTCAACTTACATACGCCATCGTTTACTACGTTTAGTATCAACAGTACTTCAACACGATACTTATATTACTTTCTTTGATTTGAGGTCTGTCGTGGCGCAGTGGTACAAGCGTGTGACTGTAAACGACAGGTTGTGGGTTCGATCCCCACTGCAGGACGTGAATTAATTAATTTCTACACTTTGATAACAAGACAAAGCGCGGCGTTGAATTCCGCCACTCAACACGCAATGCGTCAAATTCAGCGGAAAGTTGGGAATGAAACGGAGTGTCTTAACACTAGGTGCCCGAGTTACCTCTGCCTATACCCTGTCATGTGTGGGATACAGCGTGAAGCTGAGTGAGTAATATTTTCAAATTAAATATTTAATGTTTCATTTCTTCACTTTGGTAACACGGTATAGGGCGGCGTTGAGTCTCGCCACTCAACACACAATGCCTCAAATTCGGTGAAGTATCTTAACACTAGGTTCCCAAGTTCCCTCTGCTCACCCTGCCATGTGCGAGAGACAGCGCAAATCTGTAATGACAAATGTTCTCCAATTTAGACCGTTACAAAGCATTACACGTAAGTCTATATATAAACTAGTTATTAATATGCCTACGGGCTACGTAATTGT
>DWMZ01002752.1:0-13659 GCA_018249855.1 Eueides tales michaeli | reverse complement strand
TCATTTTTTATTAATCCCAACGTAAAAGAAGGGTGTTATGTGTTTGACCTTTCTGTGTGTGTGTATGTCTATGGCATCGTAGCTCCTGAATCCTCTCGATGTGAGTGTAGTTTTTTTTTATCAAGGGCGTTGATCTTCGTGGTTGGTGGATATTTTATAAAAATCGAATGATAAGGATCGGATCGCAAGTATTGTCTTTTGGGTTGGAAGTTGAGGCCTGTCGTGGCGCAGCGGCACAAGCGTGTGACTGTAACCGACAGGTTGTGGGTTCGATACCCACTCGTCGAAATGAAATATTTAATAATTTCAATTTAAATATTTAATGTTTCATTTCCTCGCTCTGTTAATAAGGCAAAGCACGGCGTTGAATTCCGCCACTCAACACGCAATTCGGCTCAAATTCGTCGGAAAGTGGGGAACGGAAGTGGAACGGAGTGTCTTAACACTAGGTTCCCAAGTTCCCTTTGCCTACCCTGCCACGTGCGGGATACAGCGTGAAGCTGAGTGAAAGTGGGTTGGGAGTTTTTAAAATATTAATTTTTCTTATTTTAGATTTACACTTCATCCTGCATGGTATGCTGAGGCAACTTTTTAAAGTAATCAGTTCTTCGCTTTCCATTGGAATTCAAGACACTGCGTATTTAACTTTTACGTAACTAAACGCCGCGTTTTTTCGTAGCTTATTAAAGCGGGCAAACAGAAATGATTTATTTTTTTTGGATTACATCGTGCTAGTCATGTCCTTGTCCTTGTGTTAAGAAGATCTCAATTACATAATGAAACACGTTAATACCAATTATGGTGATAGTCTTTTCTTTCCTAATACTTTCAATGCTTTCTATCCGACACATAGCCGGGTAGGCAGAGGGAACCAAATGTTAAGTAACTTTGTACTCACAAATAGTATTACTGAAGATGCGACATTAGATTTATTTTTTTAAAAAAGAACAAAAGAGATGAAATTATTATATAATAATTAAGCGGTTACCTTCGTTCATAGATATCCGAGGGGTGGAAGATGCATTGCCGGTCTTAGGGGTGAAATTATCTGTGTAACGTGACGCTTGAAATTTGTTTTACTCTAAAATATATTTTTTAACATTAAATAAAATGTTTTTCACTCGGGGAAATGAATTATTTAATATCTTCCTACCCTCGCTCTGGCAACAAGACAAAGCGCGTCTTTGAATTCTACCACTGATCACGCTAATCTAAAAAATATTGATGCATTTTTGATTATTTATAAGTGCTTTTGCCATTGGTTTTGATTTTTGGCAAGATTGCAGACTAAAATAATTTAAGAACGTGGCTATAACAAATTTATTATTTTTTTTTTAGCTTCACGCTGTATCCCGCACAAGGCAAGGTAGGCAGATGGAACCCGGGAACCTAGTGTTAAGACACTCCGTTCCACTTCCGTTCCCCACTTTCCGCCGAATTTGAAGCATTGCATGTTGAGTGGCAGCACTCAAAGCCGCGCTTTTGCCTTATACCAGAGCGAAAAAATAAAACATTAAATATTTTAAATTGAAAATATTAAATATTTCATTTCCTCGACTGGGGGTCGAACCCAGAACCTGTCGGTTACAGCCACACGTTTATGCCGCTGCGCCACGACACGCCTCTAACAAATTTATCTCCACAAATTATATAAGAGCGCTATCTATGATTTTTATCTTAAACTACTTTAAATAGCTACGCCATCTATTGATAGTAAAATGAATTGTTATAAAGAGGACTTTACCGAATGTACGCATCGAACACGTAGTGTAAGTAACAGATAACAGATGACTCTATAGGTGATTTTTTAACAAACAAGATAAAAAAAATGAGTATTAATGCTTATAAATATTTTACTTGTTACATTTTTAATGAACAAATAAGAAATGTTAACATGAGTTATTTTTTAACTATAACATTTTCCCTTTTCTAGGATTTTCAGCATCAAAAAGAAAAATTATATTGTTATCATTGTCTTTGTACACTAGCAATGTAAGCAAGTAAATTCAATAATCATATCTTTAGCAGTCATTTCCTTCACTTTTCAACTTCACATTGGACCCCGCACCTATCTATTATTACATTAGTTAGAATTCAATGGAGTAATGTCCACCGGAGCAAGAAAACGAAAATATTTCATACGTCCGAGTTAAAATCGTATATAAAACGCGACGTTTTAAGTCACTATCTCAACTATGCCTTAACAGACCGTTACAGTTTACATATAAAATATATTTTAATAATATATAATATTCTTCCGCAACTTCTGCAATTAGATTTTTCGAGTATTGCCATATTTGAGCCTCTCTACTTCCTAACCCACCTCATAAATGCCAAATTTCAATATATTTAATCCAGTAGAGTCGACTTTGGTTTATTTATTAACACTTAACGGAAAAAGAGTGATTTTTTGGCCTCTCAGTCTGTTTGTAGCTCTGTAGCTCCTGTATGAATGAACCGACTGGTCATTTTCTCATAATTAAAGTAGCCTTTTTTACTATTTTTAAAGTGTTATTCCACACTTAGGAAAGAAAAATACTAAATTTAAAAACGTATAAATGGCTAACGGATGGCTTAGTGGTCAGAGCGCTTGAACGGTTTTCAAGAGGCGCAGGTTCAAAACCTCCTTCGTCCAAATTTTTATACGTTTTTAAATTTAGTAAAGTAGCCTTCTTTTTATAAGAATGCAACATTTATCTTATTATGGACATACAAAACGGAACAAAAAGTTATTCTATATAAGAAATAAGTAGATCTTTTTTTTGCAACACTTGACAGAGTAGACAGAGGTAACCTGGGAATCTAGTGTGATATTCTGTTGCGTACCCCACTTACCGTCGAATTTGAGGCATTGCTTATCGTGGGAAGTGGGAAACTCAACGCCGTGATTTGTCAAGTTACGTTTAATATTTCGTTTGTGCCAGTGAGGATAGAAAAATATATATATTTCTAAAAAAATATTATTGTAAATGCTGCTGCTTCACACCTACAATACTAACGCTAACATAAACAAAAACACATAAATAAATAAAGCAAATTTAAACAAAATGGCGTATATAATATAAACAAATTAATATCAATTTTCAGCTATCACTCGTACAATTTGGGCAAATCTCAACAGATGAGTAATCCGGGATCGGCGTTATTCGCGGATTATGTTTGTTATTCCTTATTTAGTGTGAGCGAGATAGATGTATGTGTATGGTGGCGTGCGAGAGGGACGGGTGTGAGTGACGTGTCGATTTGTCCCGCGCTAAACAAACACCTTGGCGGAGTTGCGCACATTTGCGATTTTTGTTGTTCCTTTTTTTTCACTTTTTTTTTTTGTTTAGAGATAAATTGTAAATACTGTTACGGATATGTTATAGTTTCGTAACCGATATTGAGCGATACTGTTCGTTCTTATTCGATAGAAATAAAAAATTGGTAGGTCCTTTCAAAATTCGATCTGAAACGACGAAAATCTGCAATAATTTTATATTCGTAATTAAAACCGATTTTTCCTAAATAATACTATGTGGCCAAGTGGAGAGACACAAGTATGCGACTCTACATGTCATAGTCGACTTACTCAGAGGAATGAACTGTAATCACATTACATATTTACCTATCTTTTGCTTAGTATCACGCTGTGTTCCACATGGCAGGGTAGGCAGAGGGAACTTGGGAACTTAGTGCTAAAACACTCCCTCCATTCCCCTTTTAAGTTAGATATGTTACGTGATCAGTGGCAAAACTCAACGACACGCTTTTTTTGTTTCCAGTGCAAATAAAAAAAACGAAAATATTAAATATTTCGTTTTCTCGAAGAGAAGGTCTATATCATGCTTTTATATTTATTTCTTTCGTTTTTTGACTCACCAGTGGCGTTGAGTTAAACACCAATAAAAGCATATCAAAATTAAACGAAAATATTCTTATATAAAAATTAATTACGAAACAAAAATACACTCCACAACTAACCACAGTGCAAATAAAAATTTACACTTTAAATACGTAAAACAAATCTTAGGCAAATTTTACTTAAAGTGTGTAAGAGCTCGTTATAGGTAGAGTAGACCCGAAGAGTGATCGCCACGATTACGACAGGATGGGATTAGTCCCAATTTTAAATTGTTGATTACTTTCACCCCTCGAGGAACCTCCCCCCTCCCCCTCCCCCCACTAGCTTCCCCCTACTCAATGTTTCTAGATCTTATATTCATTGATCTAGATCTAGATTTGAGTATTTCGTGCCAATTCCTTAATTTGTTCAGTTTGGTTTTTGTTATTATGAATTTTATACTAGCGACCTACTTTCTTCTAAATTGACATATTTTTGTATTTTTTAACCGATTTAAATAAAACAAACACTACATGTGTAAGTAGTAGAAGCTGTCATAATACGATAGTGAAAATTCATTTGAATCTTGTCAATCGCTTCTGAGAGTAAATTATAAAATAGAAAATCACTATTTCAGACCGTATTATGTTAAAAAAGGATATAAGAGATTTTTTTAATATATATTTTATGTACAGACAACGATCATTTAGTCAGTAGTCAGATTTTTTGTAGCTTCACCCTGTTTACATGTTTAGTGGCGGAAGTTAAAGCTGTACTTTGCTTTGTGGAGAACGGAGTGTCGTTATATTCTCTTCTCTCTCTCTCTCTCTTTATAGAGAGCTCTCAGGCTGCAATATATGCGGTATAGCAAAAAACAAAATCCCCATGAAAAGTTTGTCAAAGCTGACTAATACTAATTTAGAAGACAATAAAATTTGAACACACGCCCCTTGTAAACCGTCTTAGACAAGCAAGCGTCTAAGGGACCCGGTTCAAATCCTTCGATGTACATTTTTTTTTTAATTAATATTTTTTTTGCTAATTATAGATTAAAACATTTAACCATTTATAAATTCATCAAAACATTGCCAAAGCACTTCCTGTTCCGTTTCCGACACAAATGTACACAGAAACACGAAACAAAATAAAATGAATAGTCTAATAAAACAAGAAATGGCCGTTCATTAAGTGGCCATATAATTTACGAGAGCAATTGGGCCCTTGCCTAAACAAGCGAGGACAAGGGTACGGAATGTTACGCTAAGTATTTAATTATTGCTTGCTTTGGTACTTGGTGTTGGGGTTTTGGTGATGTCGTTGTGATTTTGAATTTTAATTGTAGCGTTTCTTTCTTTTTTAGCTTCACGCTGTATCCCGCACGAGGCAGGGTAGGCAGAGGGAACCCGGGAACCTAGTGTTAATACACTCCGTTCTACTTCCGTTCCCCACTTTCCGCTGAATTTGCGGCATTGCGTGTTGTGCAGTGTTTGCGGAACTCAACGCCGCGCTTTGTCTTATGACCAGAGCGAAGAAACATTCAATATTTAAATTAAAAATATTAAATATTTCATTTTTTCGACTGGGAATCGAACCCAGAACCTGTGTACAGTCACACGCTTGTGCCGCTGCACCACGACAGGCATCTTTCTGTTTCTCGGTGAGTTAAGTGAGGGAGAGGATTTAGTGTTAAACACTCTGTTTCTACGTTTTTTGTTCATTTTCTTTAAATATTACGTATTTGTTGGCGGAACAAGCTCTCTGTTTCCCCGTTTTTTGTTAATTTTTCGAGAGATGCGTGTTAATTTCCGTAAACTCGACGCTACGGTGTTTCTTGTTACCGTCTGTGGTATACAAAATCAACCTTAATTTTATTTCATATAGTATCACTGTATGCGATACTTAACGAAGGCATATCGCTAAACCTATATGTTTAGTTAATTTCATACAAAAAGATGGTCCACTCAAGATTGTTAATTAATAATCATAGTTGTATAATCATGAAATTCTTCGTGAAACTAGAGAGATACGTATGAAAATAGGCTCGCACTTGACCATTTTTTTGTAGCTTCACCTGGATATTACTATAATGGACATCGCATATAACAGGGTAGGTTCCCAGTGGGAACTTGGGAACATAGTATCAAAACACTCTGTTCCCAATAAGACCGTTACCCATTTTCCGTTTAATATTGGAGATATTGCGTGTTGAGTGGTCAGCTACCAGTGTAAGGAAATAAAAATATTAATTATTTTATTACCTCGAGTGAGAATCGAATCCACACACTGTCCTATTTACAGTTACAAGCTTGTGTCCTCGATGAGTCTCTACTTATTAATAGATAATATTGTGGTGAATAAAATTTTAATACTTAAGTAAATTTTATATTTTAACTATATCATATTTTAATTTCCAATCCATATCACGTACAACAGAATGACCTTATTTTTCTTTTAAATACCAAAATAAATCTAATGAATATACATTACAAAGCAGTAAAAGCAATTATTTACAGTTCACTCGCCAAGTCAAGGAACACCTTTACAACTACAGATGTTCCTACATTATGTGGACACCTCTATGATATTGTATGATCTCATTTGTCGCACAATTTGACCTATAATAATAATTTCAATGCTAAATCGTATCCCGACAGATGTTTTTGACAAATTGTTGCAAAAAAGTAACGTAAATAGCGTTATTTCACGCTTGTTGAATGCGTTATTAGAAGTTTATTTTGTTAATGTGACGATTTTGTGTTTGGTATGGGAAGTTGTTTTTGCTTTACACTCGTGGGAGGGAACTTGGGAACCTAGCGTTAAGACACTTCGTTCTGTTCCCCTGCCAAATTTGAGGGATTGTGTGTTGAGTGACGGAGCTCAACGCCGCGCTTTTGCTTCGAAAAAGATGAATTGCAAATATCATTGGTTTTTTTTTAAATAATTGATATTTTTGAACATTATTCACAAGATATTGTAATATATTATGTGATCAAAATGTAATTTTTACTTAAAATATGGAATATGAAAGAGTTTGTTTGTTTCATAAACTATTTTCTTTTATTTAGCTTCTACTCTGTATCCTGCATAAAGTAGGGTAGGTAGAGGAAACCTAGTGCTAAAACTCTCCCTAATTTTTGCATTATATACGGAACTCAACGCCGCTCTGTGTCATGGCACAAAATTTTCAGATTTTAAATATTAGTATATGTATATAGTTTATATAACATATTAATATACAGATATATAATACAATATATTAATTTTATAATTCTCCATTTCAACAATACGGTTTGATTTTACGCATCCAAAATAAAATAAGAGTTAAAGCGTCAAATGATAATGTACGGCGGCGCTGATCTGATTATCAACCTAAATTATGGGGGATTATTTCAATAAAAACATATTAAATGAATATATTTGTTTATGCTATTGAGTGTTGTAGGGTAGAGATCGTTTTATATGTCGATTTTGGTATTTCTGTAAGAAAAAAACGGAGAAAGGAAGAGAGAGAGAGAGAGTCCACTATAGTGTAGTGGCACGATTCTCATTCGGTGGTATAAATTAACTTCATTTCCTCGCTCATATATTTCTTTTTAATTTGAAATATGTATATATATACAGGAAGGTAACGTTGAGTGTAGTTCCATTTCTTTTCACTACCCCATAAGAAGTATAGCTTTGTACCTTATTATTTTCTATATTTATTGAAAATATAAGTATTTTCATATATATATATTATATATACGTATCATTGTCTATACGTTCTTCAAATATAAGATTCCTATTATAATAATTATCATACTATTTTAAACATAATAAATACTTAAGAATTACGTTTAGTGCTTTATCAAAAAGCTCAAAAAAGAAAATAAACTAAACTTATTCTATGTATTTTTTTAGCTTCATACTGTATCTTGCACATGGCAGGATAGTTAAAGGGTTAGTGAACCTAGTGTTAAGACACTCCGTTCCGGTTTCGGAAGTAGAGTGCAAAACTCCATAATATTCTATATGTATTTTGATAATATGAAAAGATAAAAGAGAGCTTATAATAAAAATATTTGACGCCATGTAAACTGCCCTTAAAGATTAAAGAGAATATTATTTGAGCGCAAGCGTTTCTTATTAACTTATTTGTCAAGTGAAGCCTTATTTTTTCACGATAAAAATATTTGTTTTGCGCCTTATGTTAATATAAGTATAGCGGTTAATATGGCCTTTCTAGTTTTTAAAAAAATAAAATTTCGTCTACTTGGCTTAAACATATTTTTAATTATTTTAAGCTTTTACGAAAAAAATGTTTTATTTTATAATTCTTATTTTTTTTAATTGACTCTTACTTTCTCTAGTACGCTAGTAAAAGTCACGTGGTTGTGGATTCGATTCCCTTTTTACTACTAGAAGGAATGTTTTTTTTGTTATTTTTTTTCGATTTGATAATAAAAAAAATGACAGCCTTGAGACGAGCTACTCAACACGCAATGTAAAGAATGTCTAAATACTTCCCTTTAGATCGAAATTTACAGGAAATAAATCGGATAGTAGCTATTACATGGAAAAAATACTGGGCTCAAGAGGAGATTCTTTTTTTTTTTCAAGCTTCACGCTGAATTCTGCACGAGGCAGGGTAGGCAGAGGGAACCCGGGAACCTAGTTTTAAAACACTCCGTTCCACTTTAGTTCCCCACTTTCCGCCGAATTTGAGGCATTAATTTCAACACTCAACGCCGCGCTTTGCCTTATTACCAGAGCGAAGAAATGAAACATTAAATATTTAAATTGAAAATATTAAATATTTCATTTCCTCGACTGGGGATCGAACCCAGAACCTTTCGGTTACGGTCACACGCTTGTGCCGCTGCGCCACGACAGGCCTCTAAAAGGAGTTTCTGAAATCAAAATTACCAGTAAGATTGAAAAAAAAAATTCCACATACATCAATTTTACCTGGTCTCACCCATGGCTGCCGAACATGGACCTATATCTATAGGTCATAGTAATAACAAGGCAAGAGACAAAATGACTCAGAAGCCACTCAGAAGGCAATGGAAATGAGCTGTCTGAATATTAAGCTGCGAGATAGTGTAAGACATGGAGATATTAAAAAAATAACCAAGGAGAACGATGCCTTCGCGCAATGTCTAAAATGGAGATGAGCTGGTCATGTCGCGAGCTCCGTAGACGACTGCTGGACAATCCACGCCACACAATGGTAAGGCTATATGGCGCGAGAAGCATAGTTCATCCTTGGGCTCGGTGGCAAGTTGAGATTGTGGAGGCATTTGTTGGAGGCTTTTATCCAGACCGCTCTGGAGTTCACATTTGAAATATATTAATACAAAAAGAAGGTTGTATAGTACCAACATAAACAAATATGAAGGTTAAATTAAAAATAAATATGAAGTAAAAAGCCTAACTTAATACTGTACTAAAAAAATTATGTCAAAAATTAAAAAAAAAAAACAAAAAAAAAATGGAAATCTATTTATTTGTGTAATGTATGTGTGGAGTAAATAAAGCTATTTCATTTATTTATTTAATTTGAAAAGTTACATATATACATAGACATGAACATATATAAAAATATTTTGTGTTTTCTTGTTCGTGTTTATGTTTTTGTAGGTATATATAAAAACTTCGTTTGGAAACGTTTGGAAATTCATGAAAGTGAACTAAAACATATACATTTATTCTTGTTTCTATAGGATTTTCCAGTAATCATCTCTTCGTGTTACCCTACACTCCCCAAAAAACCTCCATGTCAAAATTCAGTGAAAAAACGCCGACCAATGAAAAAAGCTGTTTCTGAATAAAGAAAGAATTACATATCTTTATTCGTACATATATAGATAGCAACATTTACTCAAAAGAAATTAATATTTCTGTATTTTGCATATAGAAGAATAAAAGGGAACCTGGGAACCTAGAGTTAAGACACTCTGTTCCTATCAAGACACTACTGTTTCCCATAATACTCCAAATTCCAGAGCCGTTGCATGTTAAGAAGCGGAACCCAACGCCGCGCTATTTGTAATAGTAATGCTATCTATATAAATCAAATGAAATTACTACCGTTTGCAACCAGACTACCTAACTAGTACCAAACACATTAAAACACCAAGGCAACATAAACTACAAGGAGACTAACAAAAATAAAGCTCACCAACTGCACTATATACGATATAATATAGATAATATAAAGGGGCATCAATACGGTACAACTTTTAACATTAATACACCGACGCCGCGAGCGTATGTGGTGCTTTTTTATTTTTATGTAGAGTTCCTTTGGTGGGTGAGAGAAATGGCTGTTAGTTACTATAGTTCTTTGAGTATTCATTTTACAATTTTTTTTTTTGTACTAAGTATCTGTAGATATAATATATTTTGAGGGGCATGTATGGTGTAGTGTGATTGTAAGCGTGACAGGTTGAAAGCTCGATCCTTACTCGATTAAAAGAAATATTCATATTTCTTTTATTTCATACTACGATTGCACAGAAGTATATATCGGTACTGGAAACTGCACCATTTGAAAACCTTCCAAGATAGCAAAACCAGCTACGTTCAATTTTCATACAAACTATTACTAATATCCAGAAACATTTTTTTATCTCCCATATATATATACTCTCTCACTCAGCTTCACTATTATCTCGCATATGACAGGGTAGGCAGAGGGAACTTGGGAACCTAGAGTTAAGACACTGCGTTCCAATTCCGTTCTCCACTTTCCGCCCAATTTGAGGCATTGCGGGTTGAGTGGTGGAAATCAACGCCGCGCTTTTGCCTTATTACCAGAGCGAAGATATGAAACAATATTTTTTTTTTAGCTTCACGCTGTATCCCGCACAAGGTAGGGTAGACAGAGGGAACCCGGGAACCTAGTGTTAAGACACTCTGTTTCACTATCGCTCCCCACTTTCCGCCGAATTTAAGACATTGCGTGTTAAGTGGCGAAACTCAACGCCGCACTTTGCCTTATTACCAGGGGGAAGATATGAAACATTAAATATTTAAATTGAAAATATCAAATATTTCATTTCCTCGAGTGAGAATTGAACCCACAACCTGTCGGCTACAGTCGCACGCTTGTGCCGCTGCACTCCGACAGGCCTCTACATACATACATATAAAATAAATTAATCTATGGAACACTACTTAAAATTACCGCTCAACCTTAACCAAACACCAGTAGCTGACAATGGGAGCTCATTTATCAGGCTCCTGCCTTTGCCGCGACCGCAACAGCTACCTGTTCGTTATCATAATGACTTCACACTTTGTGTCAATGGTGCACATAACAACTTAATAAATCTGGATTAATTAACTCTATATATATATTATGGGTTTTTTAGCTCCACGCCGCGCTTAGTATCCCGCACATGGGCAGGGTAAGCAGAGGGAACTTGGGAACCTAGTGTCCAAACACTCCGTTCCACTTCTGTTCCCCACTTAGTGGGGTTATATTATGTGATATATTCAAATATTATTCTATTTATATTTTCATGGATCTATTGTATTTGACAAGGTTGGTAGAAATAAAGCAAATTGCTTCTCATTTTTAGTTTAGTTTCAGTGTGTATTGTGTTGATCGATTGAAGAAATAATTGTGTGCACTTTTAACAAGAGAAATATCTGAAAGTCATCACAATTACATTAGTTAATTTTTACTATTTTTAAAAAATGTTAATTCACACTTACTATATTAATTATATTTTTAAATGGAGGAAATTAAAAAAAATAATAATAATCTATCTACAGAGACGCTAATGACATAAACAAGTTCTAACAAGCGTATAAGAGTTTCGATGTAGCTTGATATGAACATATGGCTTAGTTATGGTTGTTTAAATAACAGAAAAAAATTTAATACATTTGGTTAAAAAATTATACATCGGGTTAACTTCACATGTAGGGTACTTGTTCGTTAGTATAACTTATTTTTAGATTCATGTTGTATGCTATACATAGCAAGATAGGTAGAGGAAACCTGGTAACTTAGTGTCTTAACACTCACTTTTCACTAAGACACTTTCGTATCCCACTCTCCGCCTATTGTCGTGCTGTTACGTGTTAACGTGTGTTAAGTGTTACCAAAGCGAGGAAGAGAAAGTATTAAATATTTTTTCCCCCAATTGAGAATTAAAGCAATAACCACTGCCTTTACAGTCACACACGTATACCACTGCGCCACGACGGTCTCTCACGTTACTATAATCACTTTACAATTTGTGTTAAATTAATTAATTTAGAAATTTACATAATTAACTCTAAGTAAGGCCTGTCGTGGCGCAGCGGCACAAGCGTGTGACTGTAATCGACCGGTTCTGGGTTTGATCTCCAGTCCAGGAAATGAAATATTTAATATTTTCAATTTAAATATTTAATGTTTCATTTCTTCGCTGTGGTAATAATACAAAGCGCGGCGTTGAGTTCCGCCACTCAACACGTAATGCCTCAAATTCAGCGGAAAGTGGGGAACAGAGGTGGAACTGAGTGTCTTAACACTAGGTTTCCGGGTTCCCTCTGCCTGTCTCGTGCGGGATACAGCGTGAAGCTAAAAAAAAGACTCTAGGTTAATAACATTATCATATTAATATATTAATAAATATAAATACTTATTCTAAAATTTTCTGTATTCAACATTGTATTTAAAAAGAAATAATCTCTTTCCATTCTTTTAGCTTCACGCTGCATTCCATATGTAGCATGGAAGTCAGAGGGAACCTGGGAACATAGATATAATACACACCGTTCTCATTAAAACAAGAATTCTTAAGGCATTACTGAGATATATTAAAAGAAATTAATTTTATAATATGGTTCATCATTAAAAGATGAATTTTGTAAGTCCATGAATAAAGTCCTTTCATATTGGTTGTGATTGATTTATTTTTATTTATTCGCTTTTAAATATATTACAGCGTCTTTTTTGTTAAAAATATGATACTATTTACAATGGCCACACTTTGTACTACAAGCGGAAGTAACGTCATATATACGAGATAGACCGGAAAACTGAATCAGGGAAAGTTTCGTCAAGTTTGAATAGAAACCTCTATCATCCTCTTCATATATGTCGTCAGACACATCGCAGCTGGCTCATGATAATATTGTAAGTTATATCTTGTGTTTAATAACTTGATACAATAAGTTACATCGACTCTGTACTTAGTGTATACAAAGGTTCCCGCCCATGGAAGGGTAAGCAGAGGGAACTTGGGAACCTAGTATTAGGAAATTCTGTTTCGTTCCCCATTTTCCTCCGAATTTGAGGCATTGCATGTTAAGCGGTAGAATTCAACGCCGCGCTTTGCCCTTTTAGCGGAGCGCTGAAATTAAAATATATTTGAAAATATTAAATATTTCCCTTCTTCGAGTGGGGACCGAACCCACAACCTCGTTGTCGTTTAACCACAATCTGGAGTCTGTGTGCCATGAGAGGCCTCAAATTTCAATTAACTTGGTCATTATCCGTTTATAAAAGCAATATTTGTTTTTTGTTTCCTATATTACAGATGATGAAATTGTCGACAATTTGAAGCACATATGAAAGCTTTTAACGGGCATAAAAATACTAAAGTAAAAGTTTTGATCACGATTATCAATTTTAATATATTATATTTAAAGTAATTATAAAAAAATACTGTCCTTTTATCAAAAATATTGGGCGGAAAGTGTAGAATCGGATTAAGTATACAGATACCTTGCACCTATTTTACAGCTACAGAGAAATGGTGATCTAATCAAGAATATTCGTTCTCCAAAATTACACAAAGTACATCGACATTAAATATATGACTTTCCTATACAAAATCAAAAAGATTACTGCA
>DWMZ01002751.1:0-13660 GCA_018249855.1 Eueides tales michaeli | reverse complement strand
ATATATATATATATATATATATATATATATATATATATATATATATATATATATATATAGCGGCGGATGAATGGCGTAACTCAACGCCGCGCTTTGCCTACCAAAGCGAAGAAATTAAACAACCTGTTGCATTGACAATACAATCGAACGCTTGTCCCTGCGCCGCATCTATAATATATAATATACATCGCTGAATTTGAACATTGCGTATTGAGTGGCGTAACTCAACGCCAAGCTATGTCTACCGGAGCGAAGAAATAGAGATATTGAATATCCTCGAGTGTGTATGAACCCGCAACTTGTTGTTTACAGACACACGCTTGTGACGCTGTGCCACGACAGGCCTCCTATAAGCATTCTATGAGAATCGCCCCACGGCCATGGCTTACAAACGACCGCTAATAAGCATTTTTTTTTTGATTTCACGCTGTATCCCGCACAAAACGGATCACGCAAAAGGAACCTAGGAACCTAATGTTAAGACAAGGTTCTAATCCCCACTTTCCTATACATTTTGAAGGCTTTGCGTGTTCAGTGCCGGAATTCAAAGTCGAGCCTAGCCTCGTTACCAAAGAGAGTAAAAAAAATGAATTCTCATTAAAGATAAATAAGTTTACGGTATATCCCGCATTCTCTGTATTATACGATAACTATGTATATAATGAAACATAAAAAAAATCACCGTAACTCAACGCCGCAACTACAAAATACAAACAAAAAATCCTTACCGCATAGAATCTATAGTACATTTGTGAGCGGCAACCGCAGTCCTAGTGTCTCTTATCTCCTTCGCCAGTGATCCGGCTCTCGTGGTCACGGAGCTTAACTCCGCGGTCAGCGATTGACTTTTGGCTTTGAGCGATAATACTTTACTCTGCTCCTCTGTACGTAGAGCTTCCAGCTCGCGAGTTCTGTAGAAAATTTTGTATGTGTGTATGTGTATCTTGTATAAAAAGAAAAAAATAACAAAACATTTTATATTTATTAACATTTTTTTTATAGCTTCACGCTGTATCCCGCACATGGCAGGGTAGGCAGAGGGAACTTGGGAACCCAGTGTTAAGACACTCTGTACCGTTCCCCATTTTCCGCCGAACTTGAGGAGTTGCATGTTGAGTGGCGGTACTCAACGCCGCGTTTTGTCTTGTTACAATATTCTGGGGTAACAAGGCAAAACGCGGCGTCGAACAGAGCAATAAAAACGTTAAATAAATAAAAGTGAAAAAAAAAGAAATCAATCTTCCTTCTAAATTTCCCACCCACAGCCCCTACTTTAGACATTGCGTGGCGGAACTCAACGCCGCGAGCTCGCATCGAACACATGACCATCGTAACACAGCTACATTTGTAAAATACATACCTCTTCTTCTCCCACTCTAGTTGGCACTGTCTCTCCATTTCCTTTCTTGCCGCTTCACGTTTTTCCTAATAAATAAAAACCTTAAAATGACAATTTTTTTTAAGTTATTTTAAAACTTAGAGCCCGATTTTGAAAAACACTCGTAGTCCTTTAAAGGATTATTTAAATAAAAAAAGTAAAAAAAACACGCAAAAAAAAATATATACATATTTTTTTTAATTAAATTAAAAATAATGTAAAAAAAAATGTCAAAAAACACATTTTTGTTTAAATAAATGTTATTAAAAACAATTAAGAATAGTGTAAAAAAAAAGTTTACATTATACTTAATTCAATAAAAAAAATCACAAAACGTTTTCCATCTAGTTTTTTTTTTAATTAAAACCTTTTTTTAAACGCTATATTGCTAATTAATTTCTCTTATTTAATTAAATAGTAGTAGTAGAAGTATGGCAGCGTGAACGTAATGGCGGAACTCAACTCCGCACTCTATCTTATTACAGTAAAAAAAAAACGAACGGGAAAATAAATATATTTAATTGATCCAGCGAAACTTGAACCCGCAACCGTCGGCGTATAGAATAAACTAAAAATCTAAAGATAAATAGATTACCTGTTCTTCTTTCTGCTTTCTGAGCAATTCCTCTTGTTCCTTCTTCTGCGCCTCCAAACGCAACTTCTCTTTCTTCTCTGCTTCTTCGCGTTCTTTCCTTTCTCTCTCCGCCTAATTTGGTATTAAAGTTACAAATACATCAAAAACTTCTACTCTAAAACTAATTCTAAACAGTGTTCAGATTACAGTAAATTTTCTACTACATTATTTTTTAATAAAAAAAAACGGAAAAACCATAAATCTTTTGAAAAAATCTCTATGTTTTATTTATTTTTTTTAGATTCAAGCTAAATTCGGCACATGACAGCATAAGCAGAGGGAACTAGGGGGAACGTAGTGTTAAAAAACGCTGTTTCCACTAAGACTCTATCTATTCTATTTTTCTATCGAATCCTGGAGGGAGTGTGTGTTAAGGTGGTGGAGTTAAACACCGCGCTTTGCCTCGTCACCAAAATAGTGGGGGGGATCCAACCCATAACCTGTCGCGCCCCAATAATCTTTATTTCTTATGAGACGATGCTAAAAAAATAATTCTCTAGAACATTCCTTTTTTATATGTTTTTATTTATTTGTATATATTGCAAAATAATAGTATATATATATATATATATATATATATATATATATATATATATATATATATGTATATTTTGATAAAATACAATAATGAAACTTTTGCTAAATTATTAAAAAAAAATACTACAAAACACAAATAGTCTACCTAAATCTACTATCCGTTAATTCCTTTGACCAAAAAATACCTTTAGTGATGTCGTATATTTTGATAAAACACAAAAAAAAACTTTTGCTAAATAAAAAAAAAACTACTACAAAGTTATAAAAAAAAAACTACAAAGTAATAAAAAAAAACTACAAAGTAATAAAAAAAAAACTAGCTAAGTCGACTACTCAGTTGTTCATTTTTCTAAAATACCTCAGCCTCCTTTGACGCGTGAAATAAAATGGCCAAAAGAAATTAAACTATAATCAAAAGCAGGCGATTTTATATGTTTTTTTTTGAGTTTCACGCTGAATTCCTCATTGAGCGGGATAGGCAGAGGGAAAAAGAAAAATAATTGTAATTTTTTCGATTTACATCCAAACTTGAGATATCGCGTGTTGAGTGGCGGAGTTTAACACCGCATCTTGTTAAATTAGGGTGGAGAAATAAAACGATTATTCTCCTGAATGACCACAACAACCCTTATAAACACCAAAATTAATATATAATTAATTGACTTATTTCCATAAATTATAAATATTTTTTTTAGCATTTTGATAACAATGCAAGTAAGCAGAGAAAAAGCTTGGGTACCTAGTGTTGAGACACTCCGTTTACGTTATTTTGGCTGTGTCTTGAGTGGCGGAACTCAACGCCACTTCGCCTCGTTACTACAATTATGAGATGGAGATATCATCTCACAACTTGCATTTACAGTTGTTTACAGGCTGCTAATAAAATGTAGTATGTATAAATCACCGTTAGTTTTTTGAGACTTTGCATGTTGAGTGGCGGATCTCAACGCCGCGTTTTGGTACAAAATAGATAATTGCATTTAATTGAATATCGTTCAATTTATTTTTCTCAATAACAGTCGTATACACATCTACACTAACAACCACTGCCTGACCTTAGAATAAAAAAAAAACACTTTCACGCTGTATCCCGCACATGGCAGGTTAGGCAGAGGGAATTTGGGAACTTAGGGTTAAGTCACTCCTTTTTGACAAACTTAAATTTGCGAGCGTATGCACACAGTTTGTATGAAATAAACTACATATATAAGTTTGTAATGATTACAACTTGAAATCTTCATGTGTCAATATAAACAGTTTTAACAAACAAACGGAGACGGAGACTTTTAAGTGAGGAAACCAAAAAAGTGGAGAGAAAGCCTACCTTTTCCTTCATTTGAGCATCGGCCAACTGAGACCTTCTCCTTTCCAACTCAGCTTGGCCTCGAGCCAAGTTCTCTTTCCGCCTCTCCTCATAGGACTTGACGCTCGATTGGCTCGTTACAGATTCACGTCTGAAATCCCTGTTTGGATTTATGTTAGGTAATTTGGTAACGTTAATTTTTAAAAAAATATATACGTAAGTTACATTATAATATAATTCGCTCCGGTAATAAGGCAAAAGCGCGGCGTTGAGTTCCGCCACTCAACACGCAATGACACAATTTCGGTGTAAAGTGGAGAACGGAAATGGAACGGAGTGTCTTAACAATAGGTTCCCAAGTAGGGAACTTGGGAACCTATTGTTAAGACACTGCCTACCCTGCCATATGCGGGATACAGCGTGAAGCTAAGTAAGTAAGTACTTTATAATAAAACTATTTTTATGTGTTTCTTGCAAATGATGATGACATTTACACGAATTTGGCAAATATTCTTGCAAAAAATAGCTTTTCTCTTATTCTTGCAAAAAAATAGTTTTACTCCTTTTCTTGCAAAAAAAAAGCTTCATACAAATCTCTGAAAATAGTATGGATGGAAACTCTCCGTTTTCCGTCAAAATACAGTGTGTTAATGAAAATAACTCGTCCCACCAAGAATGTATCGACCTCACAACTATCAGATGCTGTCTTATTATAAATATACAAAGTACCTCAAATATGCAACTTAAAATTAATTTAAATATCCGCTTTTAACATTAAAATTAAAAATTAAAAAAATCCCCCCCACCCAATTTTATTTCGGAGTGTCTCAACACTAGGTTCCCAAGTTCCCTCTGCATGAAGCTAAAAAAATCGGTTCATTCATTCAGTAGCTACAGTGTCACATACACACACACAGACAAGACAAACTCTTAACCCACCCCCCTCCCCCTCTTTTCTAAGTTGGGGAAGCAAAATTTACCTAAGCTTACCTAAGCAAAACTTACCTAAACGTAGGCGGTATCAGCTCAACAGGTAACTTCGCAGGTACAGTTTCTCCTTGAGTGGCTCTCTCACATAAATACATGGCCAATACGAATTCTTCACAACCTAAAAATAATATCTATATGTTAATTTATTCACTCTGGTGACTGGGCGAAGCGCGGCGTTGAGTTCCGTAATTCAAAACGTGATGCCACAAAATGGGAATATGGGGAATGCATATTATAATGGAGGCAGAGTGTCTAAACACTGGTTTCCCAAATTCTCTCTGCCAGTTACATGGACATAGCTTGAAACTAAAAAAAACTTAGTAATACTATATATATACTGGTTCTGGGTTCCGCCCCACTCGAGGGCATGAAATATATAATTTTCTCGGTATGGTAACGGCGTTGAGTTCCGCCATTTTACACGCAATGCCTCCAGAATTCCGCGAAAAGTGAAAATCAGAAATGTACTCCCCACACTTACCCAGTTTTCCATCAGAATCCAAATCAGCCAGAGCCCATATCTGGGCTAAAGTCTGTTGCGGAAGTCTAGACTGAAGCATGATAGACCTGGCCTGGGCTCCCGAAACAGACCCTGTCTTTGCACGATCCGTTGCGTTGAACAGTTGCGTATATCTTAAAAACAATGAACAAAAGGTTCACGAACCGAACATGATCTGAATATATGTGGAAATTTTAGGAAAACAATATATCTGACTCCAAATCCAAAGCAAAACTCTCGATCAAAGTTTATTCTAGCGTTGGTTCATATCATGAACATGAACTGAACACAATTGAACACGAACGAATATGAACTGAACCGAACACAAGTTGATTTGATAAACCAATTTTTTTTTGTCGTTAATGCAAATTGAACGATGTAAATATATAATATAATATATACGATGTAAATATATAATATAATATATATAATATGTATCAAAGATAGATATTTTTTTGTATATGACTAAACTAATATCATAGACATGTCATGAACATATGAAACTTTCTTGGCACGATCTGAATTAAATTTTGAGAATATCTTGAGAACGAAATTGGTTCAAAAGTATTAGTACTTTTAAGACACGTAAAAAACATAGAACAACATGTAAATGTTATAAAAATATTGTATTGACATCGAACAAGAACCGAACATAAATTGAATACGAACTGAACACAACTTGGCTTGTGTTTGTTTTTGGAAATTTAGACATAGACATTTAAATAATTGTATATATTTTTGAAAATAGGAGCTAAACCAGTTTAAAAATATTAAAAATATGTTTAAAAACATTTCAAATTTGGCAGTCTTCGGACCGGACGGTTGCGTGTTCGATTCCTGCTCTAGGGAATATATTTACTAACATGGTCTTACTGTCACAATACTCTCTGCCTACAGTAAAACGCCAATTTCTTATTAGAAATTTCAATAACAATTTCACATCTCACTTTAATAATAATCAAACACGTCGTTTAACCCCGCAATTAAACACCGCACATCCTGAAATTATTGACAAAATTGACAACAGAGTATTTTAGTACATTTTTTTTCTATCTACCATCAAAATTCATCGACTTACTTTAACTTTTGCGGGTGAGGTATAGCCCATTCGACTGCCGGCGGTGGGCTCACAACACCCATCGGCACTTCCGTAGGACTTGTTACTAGGGAACCTACAGAAATATCTTTTTAAGTTTTCCCCAAAAAGGTCGAGGGTTTAATTCATTACTTCCCTAGGGTAACAAAACAAGGCGGAGTTCCGCCACGTAATGTCTCAAGAAACCGACGGAAAGTGACGAGGGGATGTGTCCTATTTGGAACACTAGGTTCAGGTTCCCTTCACGCCGCCGAGGGTAAGAACTAACAAGACATAAAAACATATATCTTCAAAATTGAAATCAAGTTCCTTAAAATATATATTAGAAAAGACTTTTCACAGTCAGTCTTCAGTTAAATAGAAAAATACGTCAGCATAAACAAATAATAAATAAACCATAAACATTAAATGTATATATTTTATTGGCATGCTGTGGCGCAGAGGAACAAGTGTATGATTTTGGTTAAATATTAATATGTTTATTACTTCGCTTTGGTAACAAGGTGAAGCGCGGCGTTAATTACCAAGCAATGCCTCAAATACAGCAAAAAAATGAGAATTAGAACGGAGTGTCTTAACACTATGTCTCTGAATTAATTTTGCCTACCATGCTATGTGCGGGATACAGCGTGAAGCTGAAAAAAAATAGTAAGAAAATAATAGAAAAATCCTTTAAAAAATTGTTCAAGTACATTTAATAAATTGAAAGATAAAACAAAGAAAAGTAAGCCCCAAATCATCCAGACATTAAAATAAAAACATAAAGAAACATAATAATTTCCAAAACTTACCAGGCTTCGAGAATGAATCACTTTTCACCGCCGTTATTGGCGTAGAAGTGATTGGTTGACTCGGAATGGAACCCGCTACACTTGTCACCGACTTGGGAGGACTTACTAGGGAACCTACTGTGGTTCCCGTCGGAATTTGCGGTTGGGAAGAAGGAATTAGGGGACTCGGTCCCACCAATGGTTGATTTTGGATGATAGAATTCATTTGATTCGGTGGACTTGTCAACGATTGTGTCATTAACGGTTGACTTGAGTTTAAAGGTTGAGAAGTATTCATTAATGGTTGGGTCGGTTGAATTAATGGCTGATTTGCTTGAATCAATGGCTGATTTGGTTGAATCAATGGTTGACTCGGTTGAATCAGCGGTTGATTTGGTTGAATCAATGGTTGACTCGGCTGAATCAATGGTTGAGTCGGTTGCATCATCGGTTGACTCGGTTGAATCAACGGCTGACTCGGTTGCATCAACGGTTGACTAGCCATTGGTGGGGTTGAATTCATCAATGGTTGTCCATTACTAATCAATGGTTGCGGGATAGGTGGTTTCACACCGGATATTAAATCTGGGACTGCGGGTTTTGGTGGGATTGACTGATTGAAGTCACCTAGAAGTGATTGATTGAATTGAGCGGGCTGAGCCGGTTGAGCGGGTTGAGGGGGCAACCCGGTTAATAGAGATTGGGACATATTGGGCATGGGAGGAATAGGTGGTTTGGGTGGGGGGAATTGTTGTTTTGCACCTAAAACGTGAGAAAAATGTCGTTTCTATAAAAACATATGTAATTTAGTTAAATATTTTTATTGTTATTAATGTGATGATCCACACTTAGGAAGGAATTATGTAAAATTTAATCATTAAAGAGATTTTCAATCATAAGTAGTAGAAGTAAAATGATTTAGAATTTGATTGAGTGAATTAAAGTATCTAAATTACTTTTTTATACTAAAAAACTGATTTCAATTGTATTGTATTTATAAAAAATATTTTGATGTTGATTTATAACAGCAAAGCCAGAAATTCGGCGGAACATAAGGAACAGAACGGAGTGTCTCTACACTAGGTTCCCAAGTTCCCTCTGCATACCCTGCCATGTGCTGAACAAAAAATTATGCATATAAAATATTTACCTGTAGGACTTAGTGAGGCAAGGAGTGAAGGCGGTAGAGCCTTAGGTATTTCCACACCGTGTAATTTTAAATTTATTATCTGTAATAAAACATTTTAGAAAAAAAAACATGTAAATAAATTTAAAAAAAAGTTTTCAATAATATTGTCATACTCGATTTAGTGAAGAAACTTTAATAGAATTTTTCTTTTACTACAGTTGGGTAGGCAGAGGGAACCTAGTGTTAAGATACTTCCCATATCTACTTTTCTATTGTAATGAAGCATTGCGTGTTGAGTGGCGGAACTTAACGCCGTGTGTAACCTTGGTACCAGAGTGAGGAATAAAAATCTATACATATAATAAATCTGTAATTAATCTCTGTCTGTCTGTACGTGGGAGATATAGTAGAAAAAATAATATTAATGCTTTTAAAAATAATATAATTAATTTTAAAAAAATTTTGTTCGTTTGTCTGTGCGTTTGTTTGTGCATTTTGTGTGTATTTCCACTCCTCCTTATCTCAGAAACGGCTTAAGTGAATTAAATGTAATTTTCACTATAAAATTTTAGTAACCTTCAGTCAATATTTATTGTATGTTTTATTGCAATAGATTCAAAAATAAAAAATGTTCAACAAAATTGCTACAGTAGCAACAAAAAATTATATAGTTTTAGCAAAGTCTAGACCTAGCGGGCGAAGCCGCTGGTTCACTAAATTTAATATAATTTTTTAGATAATTATATATTAGTTAAGTGTTTAATATTACCTTGCAAGCGATAGAGAACTCCTTCAAATCCAATTTCCCATCAGCATTGGTATCAGCAAGAGACCAAATCTGCCCTAGAATTGGCGGGGGTAGTTGTGACTGAAAAAAAAAACCGTTTTTTTTTATAAATAAGAGGTGTCGGCCTCACTTTAGACTTATAAACATTTAATATTTCCTCCTTCTCTTCCTTTTCCTTCCTCGCTCTGGTAATAAGGCAAATCGCGGCGTTGAGTTCCACCACTCAACACATAATACCTCCAAAAAATGGAGAATGACATGGTCCTAATGGAAATGGAGTGTCACAACACTAGGTTTCCAGATTCCCACTGACTAACCAGCAGCAGTAGGCATGCAGGACACATCATAAATAACTACAAACAGAACGGCCCGCGATAAAAGCATTCAACACAAAAAATACTCATTACAGATTTACAATATTAGTATAGATATAGAAAAACTTACTTGTAACATAAATCTTTTAGCCTGTTCCCCGGATAAAGTGCCATTAACTGGGCCCAGGTTGCGAAAATGCTCTGCAAATTTCACATGTTCGTGCGGCTGAATCATCCATGGGTCTGCCATTTTACTGATAAGGAGAATTGTTTTATTATTATTGAATGGGGAACACTAGGTTCCCAAGTTTCCTCTGCCTAGAATATATTAGACTAATATATTAATATTGATAAAGTGGAGAATAGAAAGTGGAGTGTCTTTGCCTTAGGTTACCAATTTCACTCATGCTAAAACGCCAAATGGAATGGTGTGAAGCTAAAAAAAAACCATTAAGGCAGTAACTTAGAGAATTTGGGGAGGATGGAGAATAAAGTAAAACAGTACAGGTTCCTTATCATAATGTTTTCAGGTTCCCTCTATGTACCCTGCTCAATTTGGGATAGAGTTTTAATCTAAGAAAAAATTAAAACTATAGAACATGAACTGTTTAATCTTATTGTTATATTACAGATAAATTACATACTAATGTATAAACTATATTCACAAGATTCATCAAATTATGTTCAGTAATTTTTGTTTGAAGGTGAAACATTCATCTATTCACATATATAATTAGTCGAATTGAATTGGAGCTGTGCCCGTGACTTGCTTTTACCAACATAAATATTGGTTAGAAAGAATCTCTTTAAAACTGCCTTTCGTTAGAATCATAGCAGAGCAGGCAGAGGGATCTTAGTAATATAATCTTAAGACACTCCATGCCATTCTCCGAGTTTCCCCAAAATTGAAGCACTGGATGCTAAGCGGCAAAATTCTCCACCACTTTGTCTTGTTAACAAAGCGAAGAAATGTCATGAAAATATTTATTTCCTCAAGTGGGGATCGAACCCACAATCGGTCGTGTTTACAGTCAGTCACATATTTGTGCCCATGCTCCACATCAATCCTCGAGGATCATTTTTGTTTTCTAAATAAATATTATTCTTTCTAAAATGTGGTATAACACATTAACAAAGTTCAAATTGATATTCAGCGAAAAGCATCTTAACACTCCTCAAGTTACGTCTGCATTCTCTATTCTACAAATGATATTTTTTTTGCAATTTTGCCCAGGGCTATTTTAACGCAGGCAGGTTTAAATACCTACCTGGTTTTTCAAGGGTGATAATCTATACTTATAATTATTCTATAATCAATAACTATCACGTATGTATGTATATGTACATGAAATATATATTAAAGAAAACTGATTGCTGGGGAGTTCATGAATATTATAGGACCTTTAAAAGTGATCTTTTATTTTTTTACTGTCATTACTCTCAGAAATGGCTAACGAGATTTAAATATATGTTTTCACTACATTTTAGCAACCTGCATTGAACATTTTGTGTTTATTTTATTTAAATCGGTTGATAAATGAAAAAGTTATGTCAATTTTAAAATATTTATTTCAACAAAATTGTTACAATTTTTTTTTTTAATTTAGCTAAAATTTTAGTTGTTCAGGTTTAGATATTGTCAGGTAAGTAATATTTTTTTTACTATTTTTAGTGTTATTCCACACTTAGGAAAGAAAAGAAGAGGCGTGGGTTCAAATCCTGCTTTGTTCAAAATTTTATATGTTTTTAAATTTAGTAAGTGATAATTTTACTAGAACAAAAAAGAAATGTAGAATAAATAAATATTGTAGTTCAAGATGACAAAAGCTTGCTTGCTTTGCTTGTTTGCTATTGGCATTAGATTCAGTTCTAATATGTATTTATTTAATTTTCATAAATTGGTAGGTAATTGTTTTTTTTTTATATGTTATATATACATAATTGTATATTTTTATTCTTAATTATTTAGTTTTTACATATAACTCAATGAAAAGAGTATTTTAAATTATTAAAGATAAATAATAGAATTTAAATACCAACCTCTATTTTGAACTTTATGGTTAAAAATTATAAAAAGTTAACATAACATAATTTCTAATCAAGAAAAGAAATATCTCTTATATTTTCAAGGGAAATGTAATATAAAAAACGTTTCTTAACACATTCTTATTAAAACAATTGAGAACTAAATCCCATATAATAATAAATAATAGTTTAAAAATAACAAATACATAATTCAATCAATAAAATGACCTTATCTAAAACAAGAGGAACTAGAAAGTTTTGAAAATTGGACATTTTCTTTGCATTTAATTTAATAATAAGGAAACTCGAGTACAGTAAAGTAATAATAAATAAGTAATATTAATATTTTATATTACTTACACGTAATTATATTAGTTATTTGAAGAGAAATCACCAACGCCCCTTTAATATATAAAGTATTATAACGAAAATTCTCTGCACTTGGTTTATTGATCGAGCGGAACTGTCAAATTCAAATGACGCACCCATTTTAGTACAAAAACTAAGATAAAAATATATAATTTTCTATGGTTTATTTGTAAGTAATATTGAAATAAAAACTTATAATCTCAAGGAGGCCAAAATAAATGAGCGCTGTCAGCATAATTTGGTAAACGGCTTTATTATTTGTATTATCACTATATGTGCATTATAACGTGGTGTTGAATAAACTCAGTGTTAGCCGTGAGTAGAATTTTATTATTTACTATCGACACTGCAGTAGTGATTTCTAAAATAAAACTATTTATTCATAATGTCCATTAATTATCCCTGGCATTTTATTCTGTCAACCATATATAGCGCATCTGTTAATCCCAAATATAGTCTAAATAGAAATGATTTTATATTTCTGTATAACATATTTTAAGTATAAAAATACGTTATATTTTATCCTATTCGACAAACCTGTACTAAGTTATTCTTCAATATACATTGTTTTTAAATGAAAATTGATTTCAATATAAATTTGCACGACAAGTTTGCTCGAAATAATTTTAATAATAATTTCCGAACAAAACTAACATAATTGACGTTGACATTGACATTAAACATATGTAATACATAATATTGTTATATTTATTTTCTGGAACTTGTAAAAATACATAAAAAAACACAATTTACTAGAAAAAATGACAAAAATAGCTGATAATATAAACCCGCACGTTTACGAAAAGGGCTCAGCCCGTGAAGTAACAACAGACGAACGAAACGAAGATATAAGAGATGAAATCGATGAAAGAGAAATATTTGATTTAATACGCAATATCAATGATCCTGAACATCCTCTGACGTTGGAAGAGCTACGCGTGGTGGAGGAAAAGAATGTGCTGATAGACAATAAGGAGAATTTAGTTCGCGTTTATTTTACACCGACCATTCCACATTGTAGCATGGCTACCTTGATAGGTAATATTTGTTACTATATATTTTTTTCTTTCGAGGCCTGTCGTGTCGCAGCGGCACAAGCGTGTGGCTGTAACCGACAGGTTCTGGGTTCGAACACCAGTCGAGAGAATGAAATATTTAATAATTTTCCATTTAAATATTTAATGTTTCATTTCTTCGCTCTAGTAATAAGGCAAAGCGCGGCGTTGAGTTCCGCCAATCAACACGCAATGCCTCAAATTCGGCGAAAAGTGGGGAACGAAAGTGGAACGGAGTGTCTTAACACTAGGTCACCGGGTTCCCTCTGCCTATCCTGCCTTGTGCGGGATACAGTATGAAAATAAAAAAAAAAAAAATTTTTTTATAGATATATGTATATTGCATATAGCAGAGTAAGTGAAGGACAGCAAAAAAATAGTGCTCAGACACTCCATTTCCGTGAATTCTCAATAAAATCTTTACAGTTATTTTAAAGTAACTGTAAATGTTTTTACTATTTTTAAAGTGTTATTCCACACTTAGGAAAGAAAAATACTAAAATCTCCCTACAGAGATTGCTAGCAACATAAATAAGTTGTAACAAGCATATAAAAAATTTCGACGGAGCTTGGTGAGGACGGATGGCTTAGTGGTCAGAGCGCTTGAACAGTTTTCAAGAGGCGCAGGTTCAAATCCTGTTTCGTCTAAATTTTTATATGTTTTTAAATTTAGTATTTTTCTTTCCTAAGTGTGGAATAACACTTTAAAAATAGTAAAAATATTTAATAAACAGCATTCTCTCTTGCCAAACGATAATTCTAATTATCTTTGGG